>PVLD010005096.1:0-116586 GCA_004027595.1 Dinomys branickii | reverse complement strand
TGCACTGGATGCTGTATAATATAAAGTTATCTTCATTTCTGCTAGTACAAAAACGACTGAGGAAATACAGAATTATAGAGAGCATAGAAGGGAATTAGCTCTGGATGCTGTCCTACATAATGTTACCTTCATCTTTGTTACTCAGGTTACACAGATGATGGCCCTTTTGATCAGTTCGTTTTTTCTCCTCCCTCATCTCTGTTGCCCTACCACTCAATCAGTCATCTTCCCTGTGATAATAACTGTACTGACTAAGGAGACTCTCCATCCCGCTGCTGGCCAAACTCGCCTGAACCCGAGAGCTGTGCTGACTCCAGGACCCTGTCTGCTCCACCTGCTCCCAGGAATTCCCTTCATTTCTTCCCCTGCCACGGAGGCCGCCTCCCTTTGAAACTTGGAGCAGTCCCACGCTATGGGGGATTTCTGGTCTCATGCAAACCGCTCCATGCTCAGCTTGTGATGTGTTTAGAAAGAGAGAGTGAGCACTTTCTCTTTAGTTTGTGATGCTAATAGAGGACAACCAGGTCAAGAGTTCCGCTGGGCAACTTAATGTAAAGTCTCCAAGCAAATGCACTGGTCCACACGTGGTATCTGAAGCCATAGGACCACACGAGATCACAGCCAATGTTTAAGCAGATAATTTAAGATGGGCCTTTATAAACAAGTAATAATATTGGTTATTAGCAGGTGAACAGGCCAAGCAAATGAAGGCGTAGAGCAACAGATCTCCACAACATGTATATATATATCTCAGAAAGCAGAGAAGTGGGTCAACCGTGCTCTCCTTCCTGTTTTACCAAAAAAGACACTGGGAAGTGGTGACCTGGTATCTTTAACAAGTCATTCAGAATAAGAACCTCCGATCAAACTTGCAGAGTACTGGAAGAATGAACATTTCTTGGGTATTCAGCAGATTTCCACTTACGTAAACATATGTATATGTTTCACACATTTCACAAACTGGACAGCGAATGGCCATATGATTATTAAATAGAAACTTGGCATGACATCTGCCTCAGGGTGCTCTGTAATTCCCTTGAACTATGACATACAAAAAACAAAGCTTGCTGGTGTTTTATTTGTAATAATAAACAAAAGCTAGAGGATGGTAGGGTCGGGAAATGAAGCCTTTCCCTACAGAGGAAAGTAAAAGCTTGTTTTTAAAAATCTTATTTTTCTAAGAAACGTATATTGTGATTGCTGGAAAATAAAATATAAAGCTGAAGGCCACCTTGACCACACCCTCCATCTTCAGGCCTGTTCCTATAAATAATCATTTTGCCAGTTTCGTATGAATTCCTTGTGTCCTTTGCCCCTTCGCGTGTCTGCTTTTATGCGTGGGCTTGTGCACACGTGTGCGCGCACGCGTGTGGGGCAGTGTGTGTGAGGGTGCAGTAGGGCCAGTTGCTGCCCTCACTGATCCCCTCTATCTACTGCTGCTAGAGTTTGCTGCCAGTAGCTAAGAGCTCCCCTTTGTCTAGAGAATTGCCCTGGACCAGAGGGAGCTGTGGCCGCTCCTCCTGGGTGCACGGGGAGAGGATACAGTGTTCACTTGGGTAACACTGGGACGTCACAGGGATGCAAACGGCCTCCAAGTGTGACCCACTCTAGTGCAATTTGTGCTCCAGAGTAGCTTCCCAAGATTGGACTGAACAGGTCCCCTGTAGTCCATATTCTTGTCTACTGTCCTTGTCCTATCTTAATGTTTCTCTACCACTCCCTTCCTGAGAGCGCTTTCCCAAGGGAAGACGGAGAAAGAATCGCCTGCTCAGGACCTGCTTCTCTGGATCACAGTTAAGACTCTATTCCTATGTATCAGCACTGCATGCAAGGAAGCAGGTTTTACACAGATGTTAACATAACATTATATCATTACAAAATTTCCTAACGTAACAATTTTCTTGGAAAGTTTTTGCATCTGTACACATAGTTATTATACTGCTTTTAACTTCAGTAAATATTACATTTTAAGGAAATAGGGATAGTTTATCAAACATTAAAAGTGGTGTAAGCAAGTAAATAAGTGTTGTCTTTGTTTGGTTACATTTCTTTGATTACCAGAAGTACTCTTGAGTTGTTTTCATATTTCTTGCCTATTTTTCAATTGGACAATGTCTTTTTCTTATCATCATTGATTATTTATCAATTCTGAATTTTGTTGATTTATCCTTAGTATGTCGCGTATGTTTTTCCTAGGTATCATTGTCTTTTATAAGTTTGTGTGTGTTCTCTTGCATTATTCAGAAGATTAGCAATTTATTGAATATAAAAGTAATTTTACATTTTATTTTTGATGTATTTATAAATTTGCTTTAATACCTACCATAAAGTCATAAACATATTCTCCTATATTTTTGTGACATTTGGTAGTTTTTTGTGTGTACTTATTCCCTTAATCTACTTAGTTTTTTAAAGTTATTGGCATTAGATAGTGATATAGTTTTTTTCTTCTAAAATCTGTGGCTACATTTTTTTCAAATTACTCATATCTACCTGGGCTCACTCCTGAGCTTTCAGTCCAGTTCCACTAATCTTTAGGAAGTTTCCCGACTCTAACACGATAGTATGTTTATTGCCACAGGTTTGTTATTATTTAGATTCCTAGTGGTGCAGGATCCTCATTTTTATTCATTTTGTTTGTTTCTGAATTTGTATGGCTATGCTCATGTAATTATTCTTCCCTACTAATTGTAAATTAACTTATAGAATTCCTTATAATTTCCTTTCACAAGTTTTACTGGGATTGAATTGAATTTATAACACAATCTGAGGAAAAGGGACAACTTTAAAACGCTGATTTTTTTTCTCCAAGCTTCCAAATTATGTGTCCATTTCTTAACATGCGATGTTTTCTTTTACAGCACTTGGAAACACATAGACTCCACCTTTTGAGCTTCTACAGCCGCTCTCAGGAAGCCAGCTGGAAGCCTCACTGTCGGCCACTTGCAGGTGGTTGGTCTCTTCTCCCCGCTGGCCTCTGCGATGCTTACTGTGGAAGCATCTTCGTGCTCGGGGCTCTAGCATTACTCCCGTCGATGTCACCCCTGTATACCCCAACCAGTCTCATAACTAGAAGCACCACTTACAGCCACGAATCCAAAACTTGTATCTCCAAGGCAAACTTTTCCCTTTAACTCTAGATTAGCATACTCAGCCGCCCACAGGGCAGCTCCCGGTAATACCTCTTGGGTATGATCTACCCAAATCTGACCTTGCGGTTCTCATGCCTTGCCCCAAACATATTCTTCTAGTGGTCTCTCTCTAGTGGTCACCCTCCTCCGAGTTTCTACCACCTTTTGGTTACAGCAGCTTCCTTGTTTTT
The DNA here is from genome assembly GCA_004027595.1 of Dinomys branickii. NCBI lineage: Eukaryota > Metazoa > Chordata > Mammalia > Rodentia > Dinomyidae > Dinomys > Dinomys branickii. The sequence goes on along the minus strand of PVLD010005096.1, from coordinate 113,264 downwards.
TCCCTTGTGTGCTTGGCTTCCTTCCAATTGGTCTACTCTCAACATAGTAACCAGAATGATATGTAATTTGTGAATTAGGTAGTATCACGTATCTGCTTAAAAGCCTCCAAAGGTTTTTCATTTGGCTCTGAGTAAAAGCCAAAATAATCTCAATGGTCTGCAAGGCTCTTCCATGATCTGGACCCTCGCTACTGATTTCATAGCTTACTCTTCTTAAATCTGCCCAAGTTACACTTATACCCTGGAGTTCACCCAGCATGCAAAGCAGAGCTATGCTGCAGACCTCTTGCACGTGCATTTGTTCCTCAGATAATCACATGAGTCACTGCCAGCTCTTCCAGGGCTTTTCTCAATGTCCAGATTCTCAGGGACTGATGCCCTCTGAGAGCCATATTTAAATCACAGCTACTCTCCTTCCAGCAACTCCCACCTCCCTTCTCTGTTAGGCAGTTTGCACACAACTCACCACCAGCGTTTGTGCTATGTATTATAATTATGTAGTATAATTAATTAATGTATTATAATTTATTATAATTAATACAACTATTTATAATTATATTATAAATATTCAGTGCCCATCTACTCCCCTCACCTTCTCCAACCCTGCCTTCCAAGGACGAACCTTAAGTTCATGCAGGAAGAATGTTATTTTGTTTTTCCCTTCTGCCTTTTCACTGTTGTGCCTTTTATGCTATGAAATTGCTTTGCACACAGTAGGTACTCACCTCGGTATTTGTGCAAGGAATGAACGCATAGTGCTTTGCAGTTTCTCTACAATGTGTCCCATAGCTCAGTGGCACAAGCGCCTTCCTGGCAAGCACAAAGTTCTGAGTTTGATTCCCGGTTTTTGTTTTTTTTTTTAACCCATTATGACTTTTTAAAAAGTAACACTTTTTCAGGTTGCTGAATGTGAGTCTGCATGTTAGTAAGAATCACCACATGACTCAGATGCACATTAAAATTTCAGAGCACGTCTCTAAGATACTGTATATGATTTTGAATACAACTGTTGCAATGTACATGGGCTATACATAGAATTACAATGATACTGACAGCCTTTCAAAGAGATCTTCAACCTCTTCGTCATGAGCCTTCTTTCTAACACTTGTTGCCATTGTACTTATTTCTTGCCAAATTAGTAGTTATAAACTGACATTTCACTCTGGTTCTATTTTGCCTTTCTAGAATACTGATGAGGTTGGTCACCCGTTTTTTCCATAGGCTCATGCACTACAGTGTGTTTCTTCTACAAACACCTATGTTATTCTTGTGCTCATTTACCAATTAAGTGGTTGTTTTCATATCAATTTTAGAGCTTTCTATGTTCAAGATGTTGGTACACTACCCTAATATAGTAGTTAGAAGATTTTCACCAGTTATACTGTCTACTTTTACTTCTTTATGGGCACTTTGAGAATACTGTTTGTTCATTTGTTTATTTGGTTGTTTCAATTGTCCAGTCCAAGGGAACAACCCCAGGGCCTCGTGTATCCTAGCCAAGCACTCTGCCACTGAGCTGCATTCTCAACTTACGAATGAAAGTTTTAATTTTAATGTAGTCAAGTATATGTCTCATCTTTATATCAAATGCTTTTATTTTATAAATTTATGTTTTATTTAAAAATACTTGGGACTTCCGGGAAGATGGCGACTGGGATGGAAGCAGAGAAAAACCCTCTGGAAGATTTGCCATCCAAAAACTGAATTATACCAATAACAAACAGCATCCCTCCCAGAGAACCAACTCCGGCGGCTGCAATATGCAATCAGATACCCGGGATTGATTATAAGCAGAACCGAGGCAGAGACTGGAGAGAGAGCAGTGACTTGCATCCAGATGCATGCAAGTTCTGCCGCACCCCCCACTTCAGACTCGAGACCACTCCATGCTGGCCAGTGGGAACTGAGAATGTAGTTTGTTTTTTTTTTTCCGTGGGAACTGAGAATGTAGTCCACTGGTAACTGAAAATGTAGTCCAGCAACACGAAAGCCATCTCGGACCGTATGAGCTGCAGGGTGGGGCAAGGAGCCCATGCTCCTGAGAAGGGGCGGAGCCATGTCAGCTCCGCGTGACCAGGCAGAGCCACACAGCTGTGGCACACAAAGCTGCAGCCGCTGGGCAGTGGCAGGCCCAGTAATGGGGCCAGATCCAAGGAGTTGCCCAGTGCGGCCCAGCTACATCACCCAAAGCCACCACTGGATGGACTTGGAGCTGACAAAGTTTACAAAGCTGCCATCTGGGCATGCATGGCCTTCACTGGCCATGGTCTTGCTAGGAAGCGCAGCTGGACACAGTCCCTCTGTGGGGTGTGGGAAAAGGTGCTGTGTCCCCATATGTACCCACCGAACCATGGGCGAAGATGCCACAAAACACGTGGAGATGCCTCGTGGAGGGTGGGGAAATGCCATGGACCCTGGAAAATCACACAGTCCTGCTGCGCCAGGGCCCCGTGGCCCCATCCCCACCCTAAGATCCCTCTTCTTTGGTTGCGCCCACAAGAACAGCCCTCCAAGGGCCTAGACACACGACCTAGAAAAAGAACAAAAGCCACGAGTCAGCAAGAGTGGCCAGAGACAACATATACCCAAAAAAGCAGTTTGGGAGATTGACAGCTGACAACATATTCTAAGTCCTGAGAAACTTCTCCAATTGTCTCCCAAAACTAATAAATATACTTAGTACATACCTCCAAATAGCACAATGAACACAAGCGGGGGAGACCTCACACTACTCATGCTCAACATCAAAGGATTAGAAATAACATTGCAAACCCTCACAGAGAACATTTTGAAACCTCGCCAAGAAAAACGTCCGGGAAAATGGCAACCAGACAGACAGCAGGGAGGGTCCCTACCAGAGGGACACAACCCTGAAAATGGAATGCAGAAACATAAGACAAGGCAGAATCAAAGCAACCAGTACACGGCTCAACACACCCAGCTCTACGTCTGCTCTGAGGTTCTAGCCCCATATCTCGTCACTGTGTGAGGAACTACCAGCAGAGAGCAGCAGAGAGCAGTGGCAGCAACCCCAGGGCCACAGCAATTCCCAGGGACCCAGCCAAGGAACAAATGGATACTGGTGCATAACAGTAAGAGAGAGCAGCACACGGAAATGATCACATGGCCCCACGCCCTTGTCACTCCAACACTAAGTAGGAAGCATGAACTGTGTTACCAGGCTTCAGCTCCCACCCTGAACTCCCTCTGTGAGCACCTTGAGCCTCAGTGACCTGCACACTCACCACCTGTTCCTGTCAGCAATGGTATGAGTCCATGGGCTTCAGGACTCACCCTAAACTGCCAATATGAGCACCAGGAGGGAATTCATACTGCTTGCATATGTGATCCCTGTATGAACCCATAGCGACAAACTACAAGAAAAAACGGCGACCTGATGCTGGGGCTGGGTACGCACAGAGCCGCCTGGCGTGACCCAGACACAACATCCAACGCAACCCTTGCAGAGACTCAGAGCCACTACAGTTTACAAAGCCGCTATTAGGGAGTGTGCCACAGTTTATAAAACCACCATCAGGGCATGCACAGCCATCACTGGCCGCAGTCCTGCCAGGGAGCATGGCTGGGCACAGTCCTTAGGTGGGGTATGGGAAAAGGCACCACCAAACATGGACCTGACGCAGAGCATGGGCAAGGTTGCCACAATCCAGGTGGGGACGCCCGGGGGACAGGCCTTGTGGGACCATGTGGTCTTGTGGCACAGGACTTGCAGAGATGCCTCAAGCCCCAGGGCCCCAGCCCAGCCCTAGGATGCATCTTCCTTGGTTGTGCCCCCCAAGACTGGCCTTCTAAGAGCCTAGACGCACGATCTAGAAAAGGAGCAAAAGCCACGTGTCAGCAAGAGCAACCAGAGACAAGGTATACAAAAACAAACAGCAGTTCTAGAGATTGAGAGATGACAACATGTTCTAGGACTTGAGAAACTTCTCCAATTGTCTCCCAAAACTAATAAATAAACTTAGTACATACCTTCAAATACCACAATGAGCACGAGTGGGGGAGACCTCATACTGCTTATGCCCAGCATCAAAGGATTCGAAATAAGAATTCAAACCCTCACAGAGAACATTTTAAAACCTTGCCAAGAAAAACATCCAGAAAGATGATGACTGTACGGGCAGAGGGGAGGGAGCCTACTGGAGGGATGCCACCCAGACACTGGAATGCAACAACATAAGTCAAGGCAGAGTCAAAGTAACTAGTACACAACTTAACACACCCAGCTCTACATTTACTCCGAGGCTGTGGCTGCATACCTCTCCACTGTGTGAACAACTACCAGCAGAGAGCAGCAGAGAGCAGTGACAGCAACCCCAGGGCCACAGCAATTCCCAGGGACCCAGCCAAGAAACAAATGGGAACTGGTGCATAACAGCAAGAGAGAGCTGTACATGGAAATGGATCACACGGCCCCACACCCTACTCACTTCAGCACCAAGTGGGAGGCATGAGCTGAGTTGCCGGGCTTCGGCTCCCACCCCAGGCTCCCTCTGTGAGCACCTTGAGTCTAGGTGACCCACACACTCACCAGCTGTTACCATCAGCAATGGGATTAGTCCACGGGCTTCAGGACTCACCCTAAACTGACAATATGAACACCAGAAGGGATTTCATACTGCTTGCATATGTGATCCCTGTATGAACCCATAGCAACAAACTACACAAAAAGTGGCGACCCTGGAGTCCAGCAGACAACAACATACTATACACAGAAATCCCAAGAAAACCCTTCAATTCTCTCCTGGAACTTATAACTAAACTTTCAGCACACCCTGGTCTACCCCTGTGAACACAGATGAGGGAGATGCCGCACCACTTGTACCCAGCATCATGGGCACACTCAATGCCCAGCTGCAGGAGGAGGGGAGAGAAGGCACTGGGGATTAGGAGCATCAGATTACACGAAAAGCAGCTGTCCTGGAGACCAGGAGACAACAACATACTCTACACAGCAGACCCAAAAAAATCTTCCAGTTATCTTCTAGAGCTGATGACTAAACTTAGTACACACCCTGGTCTACCACAGTGAGCATGGGTCAGGGAGACCACACACCACTTGTGCCCAGTATTGTAGGTGCACGTGATGCCCAGCCGCAAGGGGTGGGGAATGGCAACACTGGAGACTAAGAGATGGGAGGAGGTGAGGATCTGTAACTGGGGTGCAGACCTGGTTCTCTAGTTGGGTGGAGATGGCCTCCAGGGAGTCATGGGCGGCCTACAGGGAGACACTGGTGGGCTATAAAGGGACCTTGGGGACCTTGACAGGGATCTCAATAGCCTGAGGGGAGTGGGGGCGCCCTCAGGTTACACGAGAACCCTGAAGACCTGGTCCGGGCCTCTGGCAGTGAGGCAACAGGGCAGAGCCTGGCGGTACGCAGGGGCAACCCCGCAGACTCAACCCAGACCCCGGCAGTGTGGCAACAGGGCAGGGCCCAGCGGTCTGCTGGGGGTGACCCCGTGGACTTGACCCAGCCCTAGGCAGTGTGGAGACGGGACAGAGCCTGACGGTCCACTTGGGCAAACCTGAGGACACAACTGGGCCTCTGGACAAGTTGTACTGAGGCGAAACCTGGCAGTTCAGGGCTTACCCCACTGACTCGACTGGACCAATGGCCTTGAGGGCTTGTCAATGGGGGCTTGACTATGATGAATCTTGTTTCCTGCCTATTTACTGTCTTTGAGCACGGGAGATTTTCCACCTCCTGCCATAGCAGTCTGTGTACACCCATATTTGTTACAGCATGATTTGAAGCAGCCATGTCTCTTCCCAATGTGAGAGCCTGAGGGAGTAAATAAACCCAAAAGTACAGTTATTATCAGAGCTAAGATGACTAATTGGGTGGTAGAACAATGGAGATGAGAGTGGAGAAAATTGATTAATTGAACGAGCCATCATCTTTATAACTGAGCAACAAATCTGAAGATAACATTATGTAATACAGCATCCAGGGCTAATTCCCTGCTATCTTTTTTATAATGTTGTATTTCCTGCATTGTTTTTGTGTTATTTCGGTTTATGTCTCCATTATTCTCTCTTTAAAATAAAATTTAAAAAATAATAAATAAGACTGTCATACCACAAGGTCGTAGACATTTCTTCTGTATTTTCTTACAAAGCTTAAAGCATTGTTTTCACAGTTTTTCAGTTTCTGTTTTTATTACTTCCTGTTTGCAGTTCATAATAATTACAATCCTTCTGGGGAGTTGGTACATGTACACAGCCTAGTTCTTCCTTCATCGCCTTCCCTCCTTTCCCTCCCACTCTCTCCACCTCCTGATCCCCTTCCCCATCCATCTCCCTATTTCCTATTATCTGCCTTTTATTTATATTTCGGGTTTCTCATAGAAGAGAAACCATGCAACTGTATTTCACAGTTCAGCTTTTAGTTCACCTAGAATTTTATCTATGAGGCATGATCACAATAAACAGTGAATGTTTAAATTTTTAAAGATTTATTATAATAAATTAATCTCCTTGAAAATACTCCCTCTTGCCTCAAACATACTTGTCCCACCATGCTACTTTCTGAAGCAGTTCTGGCATCCCTCTCTCATGCATGTCTTTCAAGGCTACTCAAAAAGGTGGTGAATGCTGCTGCTGCTGCTGCTGCTGCCACCCAGTGAAAAGGCTGGCTAACAAAATCCATACAGTATGGCTTCATCCACCTTATTTGCAGTTCTGGCATGGGCAACATCTGGTTCTTCTCCAAAGTGAAAATGACCATGGAAAGTAAAGGCTCTTAATAGTTTCAGGACATGGACGCAGCCAGGACAGTGCAACTAGACACGCACGAAAGAGGACGTCCAGAACTGCTCCAGAAGGTGGAACGAATGGTGGGATAAGTGTGCCTGAAGTGAAGGGGAGTGTTTTGAGAGGATTGATGTTCATGGTATTTTGTTATGACACTTTTAAGTTTAAACATTCACCATATTTTTCCATCGCACATCACAGAACATAAGCTAAGAATCCACTTTTTTATTTAAGCAGCCTTCCAAGCACCACTTATTAAATAATTCCTCCTCTCACCAATGATCTGAAATGCAATCCTACTCTGTGTTGTGTTTCCATAGACACTATGGTTCATTGGTTCACTACTGTGGACTCTCTGTTCCTTGCCATTTTTTTCTTTGCTGTTGTTTTGTTTTACCAGGCACAGATATCACTTTATCTTAATTACTATATGAGTAAGTCATAATATCTTATAAGATAAAATGTTCTACCAAGTTGTTCCTCACCAGCACTTTGAGGTCTTTTGGTCTTACTTTTCTATATTTATTATAGAATTTTTAGACCCATTTAAATAAACAAAAAAATCAGAAAACCAGTTCAGATATTGATTGGAACTTTATTGATTCTGGAGATTTAACTAAGAAAAGACTGACATCTTTAAAACACTGAGTCTTCTTGTCAATAAATTTGTCAGAACACAGGATACCTATTAATTTAGTTCTTTTAAATGTCTTTCAATATAAAATTTTACATGTTTCATAGATCCTCTACATATCTTTTTGTAACAAGTTTTTAGGTGACCTTTTCTTTCTGGCTTTCATGTGTTTGACTCTCCTGCCCACAAATATCTAACCAATCTTTGTAAAGTAAAATTTACAACAGTAGTTTCAGGATCAAAAAATCCATGTTAATTCCCTATGGGATCAAATTCAAACATCTTAGACTGTGATTTAAATAGTTCTGCCCATCCAGCCAACTTCACATCTTCTTGCTTTTTACTCCACTTGTTTTTCTTGAGCAGTATCATGGTGTAAAGATGAAGGTAATAGGTCTCCATAAAATTAGAGTCCAGCTATGACTCCACCACTTACCAGCCATGGCTTAGACTGTTATTTAGTTCTCTTGGTTTCTCCTCTAAATAGCAAAGAAAGTATGACCCCTTGCAGAACAGAACTGTCATGAAGAATAAATGAGAGTGCTGTAAGTTGCGTAGCACTTGTGATTTATTAGCATTGAAGACTATTGTTATGTTAATATTATCACGGATACATGAAAACTGACAGAAAATTCTATGTTTTCTCCAAGTACATAATCATCACTAGGCCTACATTTAACTTTTCATCTCATTTACGTGTCTCACGCTATACTTTTTAATGCTGAGTTGGAACTGGGAGATGAAATGTGCTTGGCTCCTCCATGAGTCAGCTTTCTTATTCCTGAGCTAATACCTGACAACCACAGCTCAAAGGAGGAGAGATTTAATTTGGCTCACAGTTTGGGGAGTTCAGTCCATGGTCAGCTGGATCCAAGGCAGAAATATCCTGGGGGAAGTCACTGAGGAACAAAGCTGCTCAGCTCATGGTGGCTGGGAAGCCGAGCAGAAAGGCAAGGTCAGCCAAAAAGAACAAGGGGCCCAATAAACACCTCAAGGCCAATCCCTCATAAGCCACCCAGACACAGTTAGATCTGTGCTCCACCAACCCTCGGTGAGTCCCAAAGTCAGTCAAGTTGGCAGTCCACCCTGCCCACCTCACCCTTAATGCCTTGTTGGTAGTTAAGAAACCAAATTAGAAAGAGGCAGGCTAGGGTATGGAAACTAAGCTAATTTATAACTAACCCATGATGTACAAAAATAGAAAGAGTCATGCATCACAAACACAGATGTCTGTATGCTGACCGCAACATGAAAGGAAAGACAAAATATACTATTGATCACAGAGGGCAAGGGTTATCTTGTAGTTGTAGGGCTCAGAGCCTGGTGAACGGGAAAGTTGCTAGTCCAGAGCCTGCAGGGTTTAGTGAACACTATGTCCTTTGTTGAGGGACTGTAATGGCCAGACATATTTCCTAGCTGCCTAACACACAGGATTGGACTCACAGTAGGACTCACAAATATGAAGGATATACCTAATTCTTTTCTAAAACGTCAATAGCTCACACATTCAGATTTAGCAATCCCATGGGAATAGACAAGGGACTCCAGGTTCTCGCTACACAAAAGCTGGCCACTCTTTCTTAGAATTTGGCTAAAAAAAAAAAAAAAGAAGCTAAATAAGGTCAGTAGAGCTCTAATACTATTATGTTTTAGTTTCACCTTAGTACATATCAGTCTATACCTTGATGAGACAATGATGTTGTGACACATCATATAAAAGGAATATATATGACATGTGAGAATCAGACAGTGGTCTGTCTCAGAAAATCTGTTCACATGCAGCAAGACTTCCCACCAGAGATAAAGGCTGAATCCACACTGTCTTACTTACTTTTGTCTCATTGCTGAGACAAAATACCCAATACCCAAAGTTAAAGGGGGAGGATTTTATGTAGTGCACAATTTGTAGAGGTTTCAATCCATAATTGACTGGTTCCAAGGCAGGGTGGCTTGGCAGAGGGCGATTTTGGAGAGAACTAGTCCATGGCAAGCAGAAGATGCCAAGAGCAAGCAAGCAAAGGGGAAGACAAGTCTCTTTCTGTCCTTTGTATTGTATCCAGGCTAGGATGGTGCCAATCTAATCAGTGAACTGAGTTAGTTATCACCCACCCTTAATCCCAGCAGCCTTAATCTTAACATTGCATCATGAGTCAATCACACACTCTAGATTCACCACCTCTGAAAAAGCCCCACCTATGACTGCATGAGGCTTTGGAGGGGGGCATCTAAACAACAGCTATACACACACCTAGCAAAAGAAGACTCATAAGAACGAAGCAAAGCATTGGGGACTGGTTCCTCTTTGGGATTTCTGGTGGATTGCCACAGATTAGCCCATGAACCACTGTTATGGTTGATACATTGCGTCAGCTTGGGGAGTCTAGAGGTTTGGCTGAGTGATTACTTTGGCCAGGTTCTTACTTTGTATACATCCTGAGCCTGTGGAAGAGGAGGGCATGGAGAGCTGTATGAGAGCTACATGCCCCCTGGGTGGGGGTAGGCTGTTTACAATGTAAGGGAAAGAGAGAGGCTGCTTGCCTGCCATTCCTCCCTTTTGCTGGTTGTTTTTGCTGTGCTCTGCTGCCATGAACATTTGCCCTCTGCCATGTGCCACTCTGCCTCTGAGTCCAAGTATGGACTGAAACCTCTACAAACTGTAAGCTAAATAAACCTTTCCTTCCTTCATTTTGGGTGTTGGGTATTTTGTCTCAGCAATGAGAGAAAAGTAACCAAGACTACCACCAAACAGAGAGACTAGTCAAGTCATGATCAAAGAAGGAGGCTGTCCATCTACTGGGCTAGTTTACAAGGAGACTGGGTAATCCTGTGACTCAAATACCATGACAGCATCCAGAGGCTACATCAGAAAGTGGACACTGGTTCTTGTTAATAAAACAGAAGCTTTCATCTCTTTCTTTAGATAATGATGCCACTGGGCTGAACATTCAAGTTGCTGTCATTAACAAAATATTTACTATTGTGAAGGAAAGAATAAAGATGGTTTCAAAAGGCTGAGGCAAGTGAAAAATGACAGAGGATCATTTGTTCATTTGGTTTTTCTCTGTTTGCTTTAAGAGGAAAGGGCCTGGAGCACATTTGAAGAGGGATGGAGACAATCCCTTGGAGTACCCTGAGGAAGTCAGACATGGGATGAGTTTCCCTGTCTGGTAGGTCCAGCTGGTGAAGTTCACCTGGTAGTCCCAGGTAAGCTGTAAAGAGAAGAGAAGGAACTTCATTGTCAAAAAGTTAGTTTAACATCACTTCTTAAACCAGTCTCACCACTAGAACTGGGGATGTACAGTGGTTCACAGAGAACTATAACCAGAATCGTAAAGTGGTGGCATTCTGCCCCAAGCTTAGACGATGGCAGTTTCTCCTACTTAGGAGCCAGGAGACTGAATCTCAACCTGACATAGATGTTTGCTTCTTAGATGACAGCTTCAAACCTGAAAAAATAGTGTGAAAATACCAGCAGAGTCCAAGCCTCTGGCCTGAGCCTGCGCCCGGGGCTGGGGATTTTCCTCCCACACATCACCCTGACCATTCATCAGCAACGTGCTGAACCTCAACCGAAAGCAGTAGTCTTTTGAAATGGGATTTAAAAGTTTCACCAGGGCTTTGAATTTTTTCATATTTTCTTGGCCTCCATAATATTATTCCAGTGACAGCTGGGGTGACAGTAGCTGGGTTGGTGGCATTTATTTCCCTCTTGTAACTTTAGGCCAAAGCACTGTGGTGGAACCTGCTGAGAAGCTAGCTTCCTGTTGGTGCACAGTTTGCTACAAGCAACTTTTTCTCTGGGCTGCCAGGGCCTGTGGTCTGAACTATGTGACAGTAACATTTAATTACTGTAAAATGTCTATTTAATCACTGACATTTCCAGTAAACTTGTTGTGGGTTCAGTATGCTTTGAGGCTAATGAGAAAAGTTTTAAAAGAGACTAAGTACTTTATTGACAAACAGTTTACTGTTTGGAATTTCTCCTCTTCTGATTTATCCTGAGCTAAAATACGCAGTTTTTTCTTTAAAGCTGCTACAGACATGGCAGGGATAAGTGTGGTAAATGTTTTGAATCTTGGAGCCCATGAGGTTACCAATATTTCTCTTCATGGGAAATATTTTCAGCTAGTGAGGTCCAGGGAAATACTTTCAAAGTCTTTCTGGATTTGCCATGATCTGGTAACAAATAAGCTCCTTCTTATGTGCTGCTTTAATCCAATTTTAATCAAGCCATGGTAGTTCCAAGAAACCCTCTGCCCTCTGTCGTCAACTTGCCTCAAAAGCAAACAGAATGTTGAACATTCTCCAGTTGCTGTAATCAATGGAATTTGTTGAGGGTGGATTAATATTAAAGTTTTCCACAAACTTATTAGGTCCTGGGTACAGGCATACTTTTATTAAGGAAAATAATTATAATATCTAACTCACAAATGCTGTTTTCTCCAAGAATCTGCATCACTTTTTTCTCTTCCATTGAACTTCTGTAGAGGAAGAAATTATCTCTTTGCCTTCCTCCAGTTCTGCTACAATCACTCAGGTCATAAATATTAAATCAGAACCCACAAGAACTCATGGGCCTGGGTTTCAAAAGGCCAAGTGTTAAATTGTAAGGAATGGTAGAAGAAAGGCAACCAAAGCTCATGTTTCTCCATTCTTTAGGATGCAGAGCTGATAAGTTAAATGAAAATGTCCAGTAGACGTATACACTGCTTTGGGTACACTAGTAGAATTTGAAGATTGTTTCATCTGGTCAGTGAAGGGTAACATGTTAGGTGACCTATTGCCGCAGGGCTTGTAAATTCACTGTTGCATTTGATACTCACACATTCCTATTTCCAAGCTCATTGCACAAACAGGAAAAAAACTGGGGGACTTTAGTGACAAGACCAGTATTAACTAGTAATTCAGGAATATGAAACAGATGTTAGCAACCAGTCCCATCTGATTATACTACATTTGGTTGTATACTATACTATACTATACAAGCTTAGGACATTTAGTACATATAACTTGCAAATTTCAAAACCTTTTTTCTGTGACCAATCTTTTGTACCATAAGTGACCCATATCTACACTCTTAGAACATGCTACACTGGCCTGTGCACTACAAACTTTACAGCTAGACTCAAGTCCCCTCTGACAGTGCTTCAGCCTTACACCACAATGAAATTGGTCTCAAAGTTTGCAGCAGTTTGCAGCAGTCTTCTTGTAGCCCAAGACAATTGTCATGAACTGACCTTACTTGAACTCTTGTACCAGCTGTTACTCCTTATTCATGGCGATTTCTTCCTTGGCACCACTTTCCCTGGGTTTTCTTGGGACAGGCATTCCGGGGTCATTGAAAAAAAAGTCATTGATTTGGAATACTACATTATTTGAGTTTAAATCCTAGATCTGCAAATTACTAGCTTGAGGTCTTGGGAAATAAACCTTCACAAGTCGCAGTAAAAGTAATAATAATACCGAAATTACAAGGCAAGGAGTTCAGAGATCAGAAATAACATGTGAAAAGCACGGAGCACCCGGGCCATTAAAAGGCACCCAGGGAATGTAGTCTCCTTCTCAGCCTTTTTGCTGATCTCTTCTTTTTTAAGTAAACAACACACGTACTAACAAGAGTGTCACAGTGCGCAGACGTAGGCGGAGTGGAGGATGAAAAAGATTACTCAGAAATGAAGCTTAGTTCAATCACTGAAATAGCACCCTGAGGTGCTACTTCTCAACCAAGAGCACCCAGCTATGAGGGAGAGACCAGGGAAGAAGAAAAAGCCCTGGGGCCAAAATGATCTGGCTTTCATTTAGAGCATCAGAGGGAAAGGAAAAAGCAGGAGAGCAGCAATTTGGTACAGCGCTGTCTCACGGCTGGATGGTTTTACTCGGGGAGAGGGGAAGACAATGGCCAGACACAACACACGTTACCAATGCAAAGTTCTTCCTTAAGGGTTCCACTCTCACGCAGCTTGTATGCTTCCCACACAGTCTAACCATTCATTCCTCACAGGGCCTGTATGTTTTTGGCCCCACAAATCATTTGCCTCTCAGAGATCTTGTGCACTTCTTGTGCACAGTTTAATTAGTGGTGTAACTTCTGTTCTATATTTTAACCATCTACCCCTCTGTCTTGGTTACTTTTCTCTCATTGCTGAGACAAAATACTCAACACCCAAAATGAAGGAAGGAAAGGTTTATTTAGCTTATAGTTTGTGGAGGTTTTAGTCCATACTTCACTGCTTTTGAGGCAGAGTGGCACACCGCAAAGGGCAAACTGTTTAGGGAAGCAGAGCACAGCAAAACCACCAGCAAAAGGGAGGAATGGCTACGAGCAGCCTCCTTTTCTCTCCTACATTGTAAACAGCCTATCCCCACCCAGGGGGCGTGTGCCTCCCACATAACCTCCATGCCCTCCTCTTCCACAGGCTCAGGATGTTTACAAAGCACCCTGGCTTCCTCCTGAATCACAGTTAACCTTTAAAGCTTCGCAAATTAACATAAACAATATCCCACAAGGGTAAGGGCATATCCTGTTTATCCCAAGATTTACAACTGCTGAGTTACTCAGCCAAACCTTCAGACTCCCCAAGTTGACACAATGTATCAATTGTAACACCCTTACAGAGCCTGTGTGCTTAAATCATTCAGCTTAATCACTTACTCCTGCCCAGGTCTCTCATATACAGTCACCAGGGTACTGATCTGTCTTAAATCTGCTCTTCACTTTGTTCGACACTGCTATCTAATGGAACTGTCTTTGATGGTATTCTATAATCTTTATTGCCCAAGATGGTAGCTATGGGCCCCAGTCAGTCTTTGGGCATATGAAATGTGGCTAGCACAACTGAGGGAATCAAATTTTAAACTTCACTTAATTTTAATTAATTCAAGGTTGAATTTAAATGGCCATGTGCAACTAGTGCTTACCAAGTTAGACACCACTACTGTACACTTCCTTTCCCTGAGTAGCTTTATTCCAAACTAGAGCTTTGCTATCACTTTTACTCAAAGGATTACAGCTTTGGACTTGGGCATTCATTTCCACCTCCTTTTTTGGCATCATTGGGGTCTTATAAGCCCTTGTAATCCATCTTATTCATAACTGAACTTGTGTTTTCCTTTGAACTTTCTCATCCTCATAGGTCCTTATCCCAAGGAATAGAACTACAGTGCACCTGTGTGTCCTGGTCACGAACCTGAACTTACAACTGATGGTTCTATTCTACCAACCTCCATCTATAATCAGCTTTGATCTTTGGTATCCATTAAATCACTGCTGTCTTTCAATTCATGTTGTCGTGAGCTTCATGTAAGTATTCATTGCTATCACCTGAGGTAATACCATAGAAGTCAAATTTGTCACTGTACTTTCAGTCACACCCTCACCCAGCCCTCAGCCATCTTCCATGGCTGCTAGAGTGCTCATTTATAGCTTTGATCTTGAGTCATATTTATGCAAAAATCTTTCAGTAGTTCTGTAGAGCTCTAAGGTGATTTATAATGGCCTGCTCCCTATGCAACTCCCCAGGCTCCTGTACCCAAGGCATCCTGGTCTCTTTGTAACTCCCTGAAAGTATCAAATTGTCTTACATTATCATTCTTTCACATACACTCTTCTACCTTCCCACCTACACCCACACTTTAATACATGCAAACACAGAGAACTTCTGTGCATACTTTAAGACTTCCTTTGAAAATTTCATCATGTGACTAAGCATAAACCCTCAGGAACCCTCATTTTTTACATTTCTGTTATACGATGCACATACTCCACTCATGATCCTAAATGCTCGCTCTTACAGAGTGACAACTGGTTGACTTTTCTGTGTCCCTGTGAATATTCCTTGGATAGGCTATCTTTCATCTCTGTACAACACCCACTACTGCACTGAGTTAGTTCTTAAGAAATTGATTTTATTAATACATGTAGGCTGAAATGTAATTGGAAGGTTTGATTTCAGAACTGACTGCTAAAAGTAACTGAAGTAAGGCAATTCTACCTCATCTTCTCCCGCAAACTCAATAACAAACAACAGAGAATTTTTAAACAAGAGAGGGAAAAATGTAACTTCATCTTTAATGGAACAGAATAGAAACTAGAACCATAATAACAGCCAATTGAGATCAAATTTAAAGTGACAGAGGGAGCCTTCTCATTCTGCAGGTGTCAGATTTCAGAGCGCTAACCTCCAGGGACCAAGCCAGCAATACTTTCCTTAAAATGACAAATTCAGAAGCCACTGACGGACTCTGGTTGGAGGCCTTCTAAGATATAGATGAGACTCTGGGCTTTTGGGGAGCATGGGACTAAATTAGGGCTGCTCAGACTTGTGGCCATTATAAAAGGCTGTGGGCACAGCTGGTAAGAACAGAAGACTCGCCAGTGTCGTGGCTTAGCTCGGAAATGTCCTCAGACATTTCCTATGGAGATGTGGGGCTTCTGGAAGGTGATTGGCTCAAGGAGGAGCTGTACTAACACTTCCGAGCAGAATGTGCTGTTCAGAAGTGGGGCATGGTTGGAAGAGGCAGGTCGCTGAGGGTGTAACCTGGAAGCGTGCATTCTTATCCCCAGCCTCTCCTTTCCTGCTCACTCTTTTCCTGAGGTGGGCAGCTTCCCCCCACCCTGCCCTCTGCCATGCTCTTTCCTTCTTAGAGCCAACAAACCATGGACTGAACCTTCTAAAAACCATGAGCCAAAATAAGCCCCTCCCCCTTTAAATTACAGGTGTCGGGTATTTGTCCCAGCGACAGGAAAGTGATCAATACAGCCAGGAGTCTTATATTTAGCAGCTGCTCTTGGTCTGCTCATGAAAAAATTGCCAGTGAAAGTTAGACAGAAACACAATAATCACATATTGGCTTAGTTGATCTCACAATTCTTTTTTTTTTTTTTTTTTTTTTTTTTTGGTGTTTTTGAGACACAGTCTCGATATGCAGTTCAGGCTGACCTTCAGTTCACTTTGTAGCCCAGGCTGGCCTTGAACTTGCAAAGATCCTTCAGCCTCAGCCCCCTAAGTGCTGGGATTACAGGTATGTTCCACCATGCCCAGTGGCTCTCACAATTCTTGACAACTCCAATAAAGTAAAAACAAAAAATGGCACAGAGCATTTAATATCCTAATTTAAAAGGTAGGCCCTGCTGGGAAAGAATGACTCCTTCTTTTATACTATCTTACATCCACAAAATTCAGCCAATCAGTATTAAACTCACAATCAGTTCTTTAGAACAGCCATAAGCAAGTCCAACCAAATAGGTTGCTGAAACCAGCAGAGACATATTTTTTCACAGCTAAATCAAAATGGCAGCAGCATTGTGCTTTCTCTGAAGGCTGCAGGGAGGATTCTTGTCCTGGCTTCTGGTGGTGTCCAGCAAACCCTGGCACTCCTTGGCTTGTAGGTGCCCGTCCTGAACTTCAGACTCTGCTGTTGAATGGTGACCTCTGTGTATGTCCCCGTGTCACTGGATTAGGGCTACTCTAATCTAGCATTACCTCGTCTTAATTATTTCTACAAAGATGCTATTTCAAAGTAAGGTCACATTCACAGATACCAGGTGTTACAACTTCAGCATATCTCTAACGGAGATAAAGTCAACCCACAACAGGCAATATAGGAAACCTCAGTATCAAAATCAGTAATAATATAGCTCAAGGGTCCCAAACCTCATCTGTGGTCAACGGAGAAGCAGATGGCACTGAGGGGAGAGTGGCAACCAAGTAAAGCTCCGTTATCTTTACACCTCCTGCCCTTCACTCACGTAGCGGCTCCGCTCCGCTCCTGTCAGCAGCAGCCACAGTAGACCCTCAGAGAGGTGTGACCCCGCTGTGAGCTGCACATGCAGGGGATCTCGTTCCCACTCTCCTTAAGAGAACACGAGGCCTGATGATTTGATGTGGAGCTGAGGAGGTGATACTAGCACTGGGGAGCAGCTGCAGATGCATATTAACATGAGCGGAGAGCTTTCAATGCTTTTCAGTAGACTCATATCAAAACCCTACCAGTGAGTGCCAAGTGACA
Organism: Dinomys branickii; assembly: GCA_004027595.1. Lineage (NCBI taxonomy): Eukaryota > Metazoa > Chordata > Mammalia > Rodentia > Dinomyidae > Dinomys > Dinomys branickii. The sequence continues at coordinate 95,850 of PVLD010005096.1, read as the reverse complement.
ATTATGCTGCGTCTTGTGGCAAGTGAGCTGGTGCACCACAGTGGTACAGCTATACCTGGTGGCAAGCTTTAAGTTAGAATCCAGCATTTATTTTAGTTAACCCATGGCCTGCCCATTACCACTTCCATCTGTACCTGGTCCTGCACTAAGCACTTGTCTCAGTCACCACCCCACAGGCTCACTCCAAAATGAGTTAAGATCGAATGGAATGCAAAGGCTTCTTTGAAAAGGAAGGAACATCCAGTGGTGAAAGAGCAGGAGATGCTAAGACTGCTAACAAAAAGGGGGCCGCATTTAAAAGAACATATCAAAAGTCCTATTTAAATTTGGGCTTTATTACAACAGATGATTCTATTCTCCAACCCCACTTTGTAGAGTCTGTGACAACTGGCTATCCGGTGAAGCCATAAAACCTTCAAAACTCACCACATGGAGAACAAGCACTCTCCATTAAAAGACAAACCTTTGGAGTTTCACAGAGAAAAATAACACGAGCGCAGCGATTACGGAAGCATATCATTTCTTCAAATATGTCTGTACTGAGTGCATCACTGCTAGTGGCTAACCACATTGCTAAAGATGAGAAGCACTTTACCATTAATGAAGAGTTGATTGTACCTGCTGCTAAAGACATTTGTTGTAAAATTTTAGGAGAGCCTGTAGTTCAAAGGGCCCCATGTGTTCTCTTTGGCTATCACTGTAAATAGACAATCGATGGAGAGCAGAGTATTTTCAGGCACAACCATTAGAGGGTTAATGAGTTACCATGGTATGCAATCCAGCTTGACAAGTCTACTGATACTGAAAAGGAAGCAATGCTCGTTTAGTATGGTGTATTTCCAGGAAGGTGTTCATAAACTATGTGTACTTTGTTGCCAGCCAATACTACAGATGCAGACCTGTGCAAGTTGCTGAACAATTACATATCAGGAAAACTTAATGGATATACATGGTATACCCATAACTTGTTGGTATATACATGGATAGAGAGGCTGCAATAACCGGACGGCTTTTAGGTTTTGCTACTCAGATCAAAGACGTAACTTCTGAATGTGAATCTATGTACTGTGTCATTCACAGAGAAATGCTGAAATGCTGGCTAGTTGAAAAATGTAATGTGAAATTAATAAAGTTCTGCAGGATGTAATTAAAACTATCAACCATGCTAAAGTCCATGCCCTCAACTCACACCTGTTGGCATGGCTGTGTGAGGAGATGGATGAAGACCACATATATCTTCTTTATACACAGAAAGGAGGGGGCTTTCTAAAGGTAGATTACCAGCAAGAGTCCTTGAATTATGGCAACCTCTCCAGAGATTTCTTTTAGAAAAATAGTCACCACAAGCAGTACATTTCAGTGTTACAGAATGGGTTGCAAAATCTGCTCACCCATGTGACATATTCGGAACCTGCTCAACAAACTTCAGGGGAGAATGGCAACTGTGTTCAAGCCAGAACATAAAGTCACTGCATTCAAAGCCAAACTAGCATTATAGAGGCAATGGGTGAAAACTGGGATTGTTGACATATTTTTAACAGGAGCAGAGATTTTTTTTTTTTTTTTGCGGTACTGGGGATCGAACTCAGGACCCTGCACTTGCTAGGCAAGCGCTTATTCCACTGAGCTATATCCCCAGCCCCAGGAGCAGAGATTTTGAAGGTTGAGCCAGGTCCTTATTTCTCCTAGCTAGTGCACAATCATCTATCTCAGGTTGCAAGAGTTCAAATATCACTTTCTAACCAAAAAATGTCCCAGAAGTGGGGAAGAAAGATTCATGCTCCTTTTCAAATAAGTCGAGTGAACTGACTTTGTCTGTGCTAGATGAGGATCAGCTGTTAGAGATTTCAAATGATGGTGGCCTTGTAAGTATGGTTGAGACAACGTCCAGTGTCCATACATTTTGGATTAAAGTCAAGGCCAAATATCTCGAGATTGCCACAAAAGCCCTGAAAATTCTGCTTCCATTTCTACCATTCCACCGTTGTGAAGCACGGTTTTCCCTTATGACAGCAATCAAGAGTATGGAGAAAACTAGACTTAAGGAACATATAAGCAAGCCTTTAGGGTTCTATCCTTGAACTCTGTGTGTTTTCTATGATGGTGTTTCTCTATGGAAGTGTTATGGCTGATACACTGTGTCAACTTGGGGAGTCTGGAGTTTTGGCAGACTGATTCAGCAGGAAGCCAGGGTGCTTACTTTGTACACATCCTGAGCCTGTAGAAGAGAAGGGCATGGAGACTGTGTGAGAGCTACACGCCCCCTGGGTGGGGGTAGCCTGTTTACAATGTAAGGGAGGGAAAGAGGCTGCTTGCAGCCATTCCTCCCTTTTGCTCTTCTGGTTTTGCTGTGCTCTGCTGCCGTGAACGTTTGCCCTCTGCCATGTGCCACTCTGCCTCAGAACCAGCCAAGTATGGACTGAAACCTCCTCGAACTGTAAGCTAAATAAACCTTTCCTTCCTTCATTTTGGGCGTTGGGTATTTTGTCAGCAACAGGGAGAATAATAACCAAGACAGGAAGTTTCAGACCTCAATTGTAAGTAGCACCACATTTATGATGTTCCAAGGGTTACTCCCACAACATGGTCCACATCAAACCAATTGTTCCCCCAGTGAATTGGATGAACTCCTTCTGATTTATTCTTCAAGACTCAGTTTAATCATAGCCTCTACTGGAACTCTTCTCTGGCAGAGTTATTTTTCCTAAACTCTTACAGTTTTCTAGTCATATAGTTAGTGTCACATTTTAACATATCTTCCTGAATGCTAAGAATGTAGTAATACATTTATGGATTTTCAGTAGATACTTCTGTGACAGTCTCCAAGATGGTGCCCAGAAAACCACCTCTTCTGGAGTCCTTGCCTTTGTTTATTACCCTCTCACACTGAACCTTGTTTGGCACATATGCCAGTGATGTGCTGTGTCCAACCTGTGCCAGGTCTTGAGAGCCAAATGCGAACCTCTGTTCTCAACTCTGTCTCTAGCTATCTCACACTGGTAGTTCAAAATTAGCCAGTGTGGAGGTATTTACAGTAGGACAATCGCCAACTGCTACAAGTCAGTGGAGAGTGTGTTGTCTGTTTGGAGAGGTGGTCTACTAATGCACCTCAGTTTATGGCTCATTGTAACCAGGAAAATGTAATGAATATGATATGGTATCTTTCTAGCTTTAGCTTCTAATGAGACTTCCATATCATCCATCTTGGAATGCTGATTTCTGCCACCTTTAAGAAAGATCATTTACTTGCTAGATGGGGACAGTCACCTGCAAAGGGAGACGTCTTGAGAAAATACTGAAAGGGAGGAAGGCTCAATCATCTCAGCATCCCAAAGCCTCTACCCCGGTTATCATTTTACTGCAGGCACATAGGAGACACCAACAAAGACCAGCAGAAAAACTACCAGATTTATGAAAGAATAATGAGAGATAATCAGTGGCTGTTACTGATTTAAATCACCAAGTTAGAAAAAGGGTGGTGTTACGGTTGATACATTGTGTCAACTTGGGGAGTCTAGAGGTTTGACTGAGTGATTCAGCAGGAAGCCAGGGTACTTACTTTGTGTACATCCTGAGCCTCTGGAAGAGAAGGGCATGGAGACTGTGTGAGAGCTACACACCCCCTGGGTGGGGGTAGGCTGTTTACAATGTAAGGGAAGAGAAGAGGCTGCTTGCAGCATTCCTCCCTTTTGCTGGTTGTTTTTGTTGTGCTCTGCCACCCTGAACAGTTTGCCCTCTGCCTTGTGCTATGCTGCCTCAGAACCAGCCAAGTATGGACTGAAACCTCCAGAAACTGTAAGCTAAATAAACCTTTCCTTTCTTCATTTTGGGTGTTGGGTATTTTGTCTCAGCAATGAAAGAAAAGTAAACAAGACAGGTGGTTAGAAAAATAATTATATTAACCTAGTTGCCAACATCCATATTTTCTGTGTATCACAAAGGGTACATGCTCCATAGAGAATAAATTTATCTATTTTCTTTTAGAGCTCTCCCTAAAGCAGTACCTACCCATCTGCTTCATCTTGATCTGGAATGCTCCCCAAAGACCCATCTCTTAAAGACTTAGTCCTTGTATTGGCTCAGTTGGGAGGTGGTGGGAACTGTAAGAGGTGGAATCTCCTGGGAAGTCTTCCAGTCCCTGGGGTGGGGAGTGTCCTTGAAGAGACTAGTCGGTCTCTGGTCCTTCTTCCTCTCTCCTGACTCCCACTCCTGCCACTGTGTGCTGCTCCCCAAACAGAAGCCTAAAAACAGTAAACCAACCTGCCATACTCTAAAATTCAGAGTTAAAATAAATATTTTCTCTTCATAAGCTGATATATCTCAGGTAATTTTTAAAGTAGCAGAAAGCTAATACACCCTCTACCTCAGTAATCTATAGGCTGAATATCTGTGACCTCCCAAAATTCATATGTGAAACCTGACATGCGGTGTGAACAGCAATTCTGAGTTGTAGCATTTGGGAGGTGATTGGAGCCTAAGGGTGCATCCCACAGATGGGATTATTCTCTCCCAAGGGGACTGCAAAGAGCTGCTTTGTTGATTCCACTGTGTGAGAACACAGCAAGAATACGGCATCTGTGAAGCAGGAGACAGGACCTTACTAGAAAGTGAGCTCGCCAGCACCTTGATCTCAGACTCCTTAGCTTGCATAATGGTGAGAAAGTGGTGTTTGCTGTTTAATTCTCAGTCTACAATATTTTTTGTAGTTACCTAATGGACTAATGCAAACTGAAGAAATTTCACAATAACATATGATATGACTCTACAACAATGGTTAGAGAAAGAAAATTAGTTCCTGAAAAAAGATAGATCTGTACTGGACAAATACTAGATACCTTAGCAATGCCCCATTCAAACACTTTTCTCAGAGATCACTGACACATCTGCTTCTCTTCTCCTGACAAGGAGCAAAGATACCTATTTTCCGACCTCATTTTCTCGAGAGCCTTCCTCCCATTTTGACCTCAAGGAGAGATTTCTGGAAAGAGTAGATGCCTGAGATATGAGTAAAGAAAGTTTTTTGTTCTGCTTCTGACTGTGCAGGTCTTAGTAAATGACAAAATCTTACCTTGAACTTTGAACCCTTGTCTTTCCTTTACGAGAAAATCTGTATCTCTTCTATTTGTGTTCCACATGGTTATTTCCTATAACTTTGTTCCACTGTTTGCTTTGGCCTTACCCGTGTTTTTCATGCTTGCACACATTTCTTCTTTCATATGCCCTGCACCCCACCCACCTATAATAAACAGAATAGTGCTTTGCAAATTGCACCTCACATATTATCTCATATAATCCCTTTACCAGCCTCATGAACTCATTGTTATTTTTAATTCTACAGATATGAAAACCTGGGTTCATAGAGATAAATAGCAGGTTCCAAGATTCACAACCAAAAGCAGGACCTGATATTTAACCTAGGCATGTATAGTTCTACTACAAGAGAAGTGAGAGACTGGGGAAGGAGGTAAGCACCAGTTACCTCACATCCTTACAAAAAAAAAAAAGAAAATTGAAGATAATTACCAGATGTGTATTTTTTCAAAAATAAACACAGAAAGTTGTCAAGCATGGTTCAGACAGGATTACCCAAGAAGAAGGTTTCCATTTCTACTTCTATTCTGAGATACGTGGAGAGTCTCTTTTCTTAGCACCTTAGCTCTACAGGGTCAAAATGAGTAAACGAGGACCACATAAGTGAGAAGGTAGATAAAGATGTGCTTATTGCTGGGCTCTTTTGTGTGTGAGTCCGTGCGTGCATGTGTGTGTGTGTGTGTGTGTGTGTGTGTGTGTGTGTGTGTGTCTTTTTTTTTTTTTTGAGACAGGGTCTCGCGGTGCAGTTCAGACTGCCCTTGAGCTCACTTTGTAGCCTAGGCTGGCCTCAAACTCACAACGATCCTCCTGCTTCTGTCTCCTGAGTGCTGGGATTACAGATATGTGCCACCACGCCTGGTTGGCATAAAATTCTGTACCACAACCATACATTAGAAGCAAATTCATGGGAGCAGACAGCTCAGTTTCCTCTAACTCTGCAGCCAGAGTGCCGTGTTGTTGAATTCCTGCCCTACCTTACCTTCCACTCGTCACACTTGCAGGGAGCTGTCAAACTCATTGCCATGGGCCCCACAACACTCAGAGATCCAGTCTATCTCATTCCAGGCTGTTCTGACTCTCCACCACCAGTGCAGATCACAACTCTGCAGTAAGCTGCACAGCCACCAAATTCTGTGATACAAGAAATGGGACCAAAATGTTTCAGCCTTTATAATGTGTTTTTAAGTAGCCTTTAAATATTACTGTAGAGGCAAAGTAAAACTATCATGTAATTATAATGTACTTATGAATGATAACACCATTGAATGTTTGCTACATGGGAGGAATTCTACACACTTCATTTCATTTTCAAAACATTCAGTAAAGTTGGTGTTGTTACACCCATTTTACAACAAGAAACGCAGGCTCTGAGATGTCTAGTATATTTCTTAGTCACCTCATCCATAAACTGGAAAGTCAGGACACAATTCTCAGTCATTCAATTAAAGAGAGAGGACTTAAAATCAGGATCCTGGACTTGGATGCCTTAGATTCAAATCCCAGGTCTGCTGCATGCTAGTTCTGTGACCTTGGCCAACTCACTGTGCTTCAGTTTCCTCTTTTGTAGAATACTGGTGGCTGCCTCGTATTATCTTTATTACATTACAGTGAGAGTCAGATTGGTAAACATACACAAAACACAGCGCCTGACATATATACTGTACAAACATGTCCAGTTATTATCACTGAATCTCAGTCCACGGGTTTTATGTCTACCCCACCTACCCGCCTATGTGTATACGCACACCTGTTTGTGTGTGTGCGTGTGTGTCCTCACACGCATGCGGAGGCTCTAGAATTTAGGGTGTGGTTGGAACACAGGACCTAGGACACAGGAAGAAAGGTCTGGAGATGGCAGCAGAGAGCTTCCAGCAGGTCTCCCCAGTCTTCTCTGGGCTGACAACAGGTCTGCGGTTCTCTAAAGCAGGAGAACAAGGAAACTATTTTTTGTAGTCCTGCTTTGGAGCTCACCAGGTACAATGTCCTTTCCTGGCCAGGAGATGAGTGGAAACTACCAATCAGACAGTGTAAGCCTCTGCTGAAGCCACTTGACCCATTGAGAGTGGAGTCAGACTGAGATCCCAGTTGGCTCCGGAAACCAGCGGTGATTCAGGTCACAGAGTTGGTTAAGCTCAGTATCTATCTCCAGTCTGAAACTTTACCCGCTTCATCCACTATACGTACACGAATCCTTGTCTTTATGAACAATTATTTTAGGATGTACCTTTAAAAGTAGAATTAAGTGAAAGCCTTTAACATCTCAAGCCATTGCTAATCATACAAGTTAACAAGTGCTCTCTGAAATGTTGTTTCAGTTCACACCAGGTCAGCTACACCCACCCTCCACCGAGCATCCTGATTGGAGAGGAGGAGACATCCCTAATGTTAAAGGAGCAAATCATCTGCTTGGCTTCAGGCTTGCTTCACTGTCGCTACAGAGGCCAGCGGTGTCGGACCTGGGGCCAGCCTTCTAAGGCCTTGACACATTTTTTTCTCCTGCATTACTGAATAATTTATGAAGATCTTTTTATGGGAATAAAAGTATTCCTTCCGTAGATTGGTGCAAAATGTTTTCCCCAGTAAGTTATTTGCTGGTTAATAGATTTCCTTTTTTCTCTTTTTGTACCAGGAATGGAACTCAGGACTTTGTACTTCCCAGGCAGGGGCTGTGCCACTGAGCTATATCCCCAGCCGTACATTTCCTCTTAAAATATTTTTTACAGAAGTTTTTAAGACTTTTTCATTAAAATTCAGAAATTCTTATATCTTCTTAGACCAAACTGAGGTCATTAGTAAACAATTTTACTCTCATTTATCTTCTTTTTGGTCATATATATATATATATATATATATATATATATATATATCTTTAAAACACACACACCCAGGAGTGAAAATTTCAACACAGTTCCAGCTCTGTGAGGAAACAGTCCTGACCCTGCACACCTGGCACTGTGCTCAGCACCTGTAACAGGCTCATGCACACAGTGGGTGTTCTGTGTGTTAGAGCTATCGGTTACCATGATATTGACACTTGCATGAAAGCAGCAAACCAGACTCCCACAGATTCTGAAGGAATGAAAAACAATTGTCACTGATATACAGATTTTTTCCAGAGAGATTGCCTGATTTTCTGGTCAAAGTGTATTTTGTTTCTCAAACTTTAAAGCATGTAAATTGGGATTTTTGTGTTCTTTGCATTTCTAATTTTTTCAAACTATATAAAAATCAAACTTCCGTGTGTCACCCCAGGTCTAGTGGATGACTATACTTCCAAAGTGTGCCTGCCCCTGCCTCTGCCCCTGCCCCTGGCCCTGGCCCCGCCCTGCCCTGCCCTACTTTCAATCTCCGCTCTCCCCCAAGTAACTCAGCATCACCCCAACCTCTTCTTTGCTTCCTCTGTCTCCCAACCAGAGTGGGAGTTTATAGATGCACGGATTGATTTATTTTGTTTATTACATATCTTTACCATACAATCTGATACATGTTTGGCTCTCTGTGAATACAAGCCGAATGAATGAATGGATGAATGAATACAACCGAAAGCTAGATCAAGACCTCCTACCAACAGGAAGCCTTCCTGGCTTATGCTAGGTCACCAGGTTACCGCCTTTTTCAAATACCCCATAGCACTCTTATGTGTAACCACGGATTTTGCTCTGGAGAATGTATTGCACTGTAGTAATTAATGTTCCTTGTTCTCCCGGCTCTTTGAGAGCAGGACATGGCCTTTGGCTACTTCTGGAACCCAGTCACCTTTCATAGTCCCTTGCACTGCCCTGCAGAGATACCCTGGCCCCTTGCTGTCCCCAGACACTGTCTCCACATCCCTCTACGGAGACATGGAACTCTCCTCCCTAGGTGTTTCCTCCTACTCATTCAGCCTCTGCTCAGATGTGACCAGGTCACACAGAGGTGCCCTCCATCTTCTCTCCAGCACCTGGCCCTGCACCCTTGTTCTCCAGGTTCAGCTCTCTGCCTCGCTCACATTCCACATGTGTTTGTTGACTGGATCCCTCTCCAAAAGCTCAGGCCATGAGAAAGAAACATGTCTCTTTGAGTCCCACTTTGTGCCTAGCTCTGTGCCTCCCACATAGCATTTCTCCATAAACATTAAGTGACAGTTTCAGCTCCAAGTACAGCCCAAAGCTCTAGATCAGACCAAAAAGAACATGGGTAGATTTTAGCTGGTTTAAAAAGCGAATCCACCCTTAGTTCAAGGGTCTTATCTCAGAAACAGATGGAATCCTGACTGGATAGATTGCTTCTAGTGCAAAGAGGCAGAATGAGGAAGCTGGTTAAAAAAGAAAAAAGATGGAGGATAGTGCAGAAGTCGTTTGAACTGCATGAAGGGGAGAACCGCTAGCGCGGTGAGGATCTGAAACCTTTGTAATAGCTACATGATAATCAGAAGGTCAAGGTCCTGGACACTCAGCCCTTGGGCGAATGTGGCTCTGAATGCAACACAACCTCCGCGTCAGTAAGAAGCCCGGGGTCCGTGCGTAAACTGAGGTGCGCCCGGCAAGGTTGTAACTAGAGGAAACTCTACAAGGAAAGAAGAAATGGACCACTGGCGAAAGAAAAGGAATTATGGGTGATAATAAAAAGGAAATTGGTTGATGGTGTGGGGAGCCCCATTGATAAGATTCTCTCAATAAAGAAAATACTTCCTTTGTTAACCACAGCTAGTATTACATCATAAATGGTTGCCTAGCTCCCAAAAGGAAAAGGAATTGAGATTTTTCAAACTGAAAACAATCTCACAATCTACAAGTCCAGATTTGTGTGTTCATGAAAATATAAATAAGAGATGGGTGTTAAGGACTTTTTAACAATACACCACTAAGAACTGTAACGAATTGTGATGCATGAGAAGTTTCCTGTCATTTGCTTGTCTGACCCAGAAAGCCAGCCCTATATTATTTCTTCCTCTATGCTTGACCCTCCGGCATGAGATTAGAACTATGTCAGCAGTTTAATATTCAATTGTTGTGGAGGAAATAGCCATTCCCATAAAAATACCAGGTCTAATCACAGAATCGGCATTCATCTGAAACAGACTGGCCCCACTATTTGCCATGTAACTTAACTCATCAGACATTCAATCCATAAAATACCCAAGAAGACACATACAGCCAAACACCCTTTAACAACAGAGATACATTTTGAAAGATGTGTTGCCAAGGAAGCCATTGCTGGGTGATAGCATCGTGAACACCATGGCATACACAGCACTTTCACAAAGTAAGATGGCTGCGTCACGAAGTGATACAATCCTGTGGGATTGCCATTATATGCTGAAATGTCGCTCTTTCAGTCATTAAATGATATATATTCTAAGAATTTAAAATGCTGAGGTCCAAATAATTTAGATTATCAAAAATACAGCATATATGTATGAGTTCCTTTATACGAATTAATTAAAATCTATTAAGTTAGGGTTACTGTATATTCATTTGGCAAGTATCACATCTGAAAATCACAGAGATGAAAACATGATCAAGGTCACAGAACTGCTTAATGACGGACCTAGCCTGCAGATTACCAGTTCAGTGGTCTTTCCAGCAAACCACATCATGCCTGGCTGGCATGAGTGCATTTCATGTATCAGTCAAAATGCACACCCTGCCCTTGGGTCATGCTGAACCTGGAGGGTGAGTCCTGGGCTCTACACTACTGACCTCTGGAGCCAAGAAAGGGATCAGGCACTTGAGCCCTGTTCCAAGATATTACAGACACTGACGTGTCACATAGGCAAATATCCCCAAACACTGGAGAATTTCACAAGCCCTTTAAAACCATTCGCAGACTGTTAGGCGTTTCTGAAAAGTGTGGGAATATGTTTACCTTGTATAGACTGGGAAGTATACAAATGCCCACCTCCCAAAGAACTCTGAAGCCACAACACCAGAGAGCCAGTGAGGGCTGGTGCTGGGACAAGCTCCTGAACATTTCCAGCACATGGCACTGAATGTGGGAACACACATGACAAGAGACTGGAGACACACTCCGAGGACTGCTGCGGAGAGTACTGGCCAGGTCTGGAAATGAGGGGCAGCAGCAGCTGTGAGCGCCTGGTCAGGCCTGTGATCTGTAATAAAGGATCTCAGTTCCTTAAGAGTGTTTATCTCAATTGCAATTAGTTAATTATATAATTGTATAGCTAAAACCTGTCTTTCCAGGTTTATTATATATAACTCTTTGAGATCCAGGACAGTTTCTATGATTCGCACAGTTTTGTCTAATAATTAGACTAGTATCCCACCTGTAGTAAGTAGTCAATAAATAGTTGTTAAAATGCAGAAAAAGGACTATCAGCTACATGGACTAACATCTTTGGGATAAAGAATGCACAAAAAAGGGACCTAGAAAGTTTTAACCTTTCATGTCATTCTACCTTGAACAATTTGCCACAAAATATGATGAATTTGGAAGACCTGAAATTGGTGAAAATTTGAGTATTAATAAGAATATATAAAATGAATTTGTGTCCAATATAGTACCGTATCTTTCTTTTATTTTTATGATGTAACTGCTCCCATTTTAAGAAGAAAAAGCTGAACCTCAGGGAGATGCTCCTCTGTCCGGGGCCCCAAAGCTACAAAAGCGCAGCGCTAGGGTCAGACCTCGTGTCACAGGTCCGCCGCCATCGCTCTTCCCACAGGGCCCACATTACGTCAGAAGCAAATGGACGACACAGCCTTTCCACAATTAGCAAAATCCTCTGTCTTCTAGACCACGGAGGTGTGCTGATCCTTGTGGCAGATGTCCCCCGTCCTGGAGGAAAAAGCACACTTGAGGGGGCCTCTTCTGTGACACAACAGAAAGTGAACATCTGCCCTCCTTCCTTGGGGAAGGCTGGGACACTGAAACAACCTTTATGGTGACGCTGCCTGTGTTCACTCCAAATTGACTGATGATCTGTGTGCCAGTATTTCACGGTGAGACACTCTATATCCTATAATACCCTCAGCAAGGAGTGTCCCTGGACAAATGTTAATCCCTACGAATTCAATTTCAGAGAGAGAAATGGTTGGTTCCTCAACTATTGTCTCGTCTCCTCTGTTGAATCTTTATCCCATTTGAGGCTTTTCCCGAGTGAGTGTGTTGATGTTGGAGTTCTTTGCAGGAGCTGAGTGCTGGGAGGTACACAGGGTCAGACCTCACCCTAGACTATGCTAAAGGAAAGACAAAGAAGGGGACTGCAGTGGGGTGGGTGCCCTGTGACTCAGGCTGGGAGGCAGAGTCCATGGAGAGGTGACTTGGCAAGAAGAGCCCAGGTGGGAAGCCTTATTTCCTGCTTCAGGTGTTCTGATGATTAGGCCCAGGGCCTTTCCGTTAGGCAGTAGATACTCCCAGTCAGACGCTCTGCAGAGACATTAATCCCACTCATGAGAATGTAGCGGATGTGAAGGGCATTGGATTGAATGGGAAGAGGTCTGTGTGCTGTCTCTGGGACCTCGATGAACTTTGGAGTTTTTCCTGAGACTTGAGAAGTCTAGAAGTGGAATGATGGGGGTGGGGTGGTCTCTGCCTAGTAGACAGGGAGCTAAGTGAGTTTCAGAACCACACGGAGAGCCTTAGTTGGAACCACAGTGATTTAAATTCAACCAAATATGTGTGTGGTCTTGGTTGTATTATATGGAATTATGGAAAGGGCTGCTCAGTCGTGCACACAGGCTGGCAAAGCCCAGAGCAGAGCTCTGTTCCTGAGGTCAGGAGAGTTCGAGGGCTCTCCATGAGAAATGGCAGCTGTGATCAGAGCAGCCTAGACCTGAGGGCTGGAAACAACCCAGAAAGAAACAGTGAACCTGAGAGTCAGGGTGGCAGTGACAACAGTCACTGAGAGCCCTCTGAGTGCAGGCTGGGCCACTGAGGTAGGGAGTGCTAATTTCTAGCATTTGGGGCCAAAACAAGGCAATTGGTAATTTAGGCAGCTACACAACTAAAATAGTAGGACATTTCTAACTTGGACTCAACATGGACATGGCTGAAACACAAGGGTCAAAGTCTTTGCCCCTAGGATCTCCACCCACCCCATCCCCCCAAATCACACAAAAGAAGTAACCCCATGGAAAAAGAGATCCAGTAACCCCAGCACTGGGCCAACAAATGACTTTACAGTGATTACTTGTACGTTTGAAATAGTAAATTATGCCATCCTTTAGTTGTGTCTCCTTAATCACTGCACTTTCAATGGCTAAGACTCCCAGAACTTTCTTCCAGGTTCTGATAGGGGAATCCTGGGCCTGGCTATGAAGTAGGCACAGCCCAGCCCGCAGCAACCCACACACTCTGTCTCCTGCCCACCAAAATGTTATATCCTGAGACTGGAAATCAAACAGGGATCAGCCACGGGAGAGAACCAAAGGAAATTCAACATCTACCACATGGAAGAAGAGTAGCATGCCTCCTTTATTCCAGTATGAGGGACTGAAACCAGGGTCTTTGCTCTGGGCTGTACCCCCAGCTCTTTTAATTAATGTATTCATTTTTTATTTTGAGACCAGCTCTCACTAAGCCACTAAGATGCCCCAGCGTGGCTTCAATTTGCCATTCTCCTGTCTCAGCCTCCCAGAATGCTGGAATTACAGTTGGGTGAACTACACCTGACTCATACTCATAACTCAATTGCAATTTAGAACAAAATCTCAAACAAATGGAAAAACTTTCACCATGTATATGCAAATGTCAGAAAATAATATGAAAATTGTGTTTACTGAACATTAAATAAAGTCCATTTATTTCTATTTAAATGGTACCAAAACGTCAGCAGCATTTCATTCATTAAGAATGTAGACTTGAGTCAGGCATAAGAACATAGACTTGAACCAGCAAAAGAAACCAAGAGTGAAGAGACAACCCACATGTTATGGTTGATACATTGTGTCAACTTGGGGAGTCTAGAGGTTTAGCTGAGTGACTCAGGAGGAAGCCAGGGTGCTTGCTTTGTACACATCCTGAGCCTGTGGAAGAGGAGGGCATGGAGACTGTGTGAGAGGTACACGCCCCCTAGGTGGGGGTAGGCTTTTTACAATGTAAGGGAAGGAAAGAGGCTGCTTGCAGCCATTCCTCCCCTTTTACTGGTTGTTTTTGCTGTGCTCTGCTGCCCTGAACAGTTTGCCCTCTGCCATATACCACTCTGCCTCAGAACCAGCCAAGTATGGACTGAAACCTCCATAAACTGTAAGCTAAATAAACCTTTCCTTCCTTCATTTTGGGTGTTGGGTATTTTGTCTCAGCAACGAGAGAAAAGTAACCAAGACACCACAGTGGAGGAAAAAAATTTTGTCAGCTGTTCCTCAGATAAAGGACTACTATCTAGGATATATAAAGAACTCAGAAAAATCAGACCCCTCCCAAATTTGAAGACCCAATCCATAAATGGGCATCTGAAATGAGTAGCCACTTCTCAGATGAGAAAGTACAAATGCCAAAAGAACAAATAAAAAAATGTTCAACATCACTGGTCATTGAGTAGCCACTTCTCAGATGAGAAAGTACAAATGCCAAAAGAACATAAAAAAAATGTTCAACATCACTAGTCATTCAAGAGATGCAAATTAAAACAGTACTGAGAGTCCATCTCACCCCAGAAATAATGACTACTGTCAAGAAATCAACCAATAACAAATGCTGGCAGGGCTGTGGGGAAAAGAGAAACCCTCTTCACTGCTGGTGAGAGTGTAGACTGGTGCAACCACTGTGGAAATCAGTGTGGAGATTCCTTAAAAAGCTAGGACTAGTGTTCCCCTTAGACCCAGCTATTCTCCCCCTGGGCATCTTCCCTGAAGAATTAAAAACATCATACAGGGGCTGGGGATATAGCTCAGTGGAATAAGCGCCTGCCTAGCAAGCACAGGGTCCTGAGTTCGATCCCCAGTACCACACACACAAAAAAAATCATACCACAGTGCTGTGTGTACACTGTGGTTATAGCAGCATGGTTTGTAATATCTAAATCTTGGGAACAGCCCAAATGCCAATCAACCAATGAATGGATTAAGATTTTATATATATATATATATATATATATATATATATATATATATACAATGGAGTACTATTCTGATGTAGAAAAGATGACCTTGAGCCATTTCTAGGTAAATGGGTGGACCTTGAGATCATACTCTTCAGTGAAATAAATTGGACACCTGGGTAAATATCACATTGTCTCTCTGATATGAGAAACCGAAAGTAGATAAGGACCAACATGTGTAATAGTTACTGTGAAATAGGAAGAAGATGTTGAAATGGGAAGGGGAACTAGGGAGGAGAGTGGGGGAAAGGAAGGAAAAGAGAAAAAAGGAAAAAATGGAAACAAGGCTTTTTAAATGAGGGGAAGAGGGTTGCAGGGAGGGGAGGGCAATGGAAGAAAAGAGGCCTTGAGATGTGTTACGAACAGGCACAAATTTCCCTATGACGACTGTGACTGCTATGTATGCCTAAAATGTACCAACAAAAATTAATTAAAAACAAAACCAAAAAAGAGCATAAACTTGAGTGAGACCTAACTTCGCGTGGTTCTCGACCATGGATGCTCTGCTGTCTTCAAGCTAGCTACTTCCTGTCCCCGAACCTAAGCAGCCCAGACCGAGATGCACACAATAGAATGGAAGCCTCAGAAAGAGTAAGTAATGCACACAAAATACTTACCAAAATGCCTAGCGCATGGCTTATGTGCTCAATAAACATTACTACTCATATTCCCATTTCCTTTTTCTTCTTTTTCAATTTTCTAAAATATTACCAAATCCAGCTACTAGTGACAGAGGAATGGCGAAGGGCACAAAGGAAATAACTAGCTATTTTCTAAACAGTACAGTAATTGTGTTTTGACTTTGTCACTTGCCACTTGCATCCATCACTTTTTGGTAGCATGTGGAAAACCAACCCCAGCGCACTCAAACGCCCACACCCTAGCAGCTCTCTAAATCAATTGTTCTTAAATGAGTCAGCACACACCCAGGCATCTTGGCCACTCATCGGAAGTACACAGCCTGCAGGTTCCCAAACAGACTTCAGCTGTTGCTCTGAGTAAACATTTTCTGGCAGCCTGCCAAGGCAGGATGGGGTGGCTTCACAGGAAAGCCTCTTCTCAGGCCTAGGTTAAGAGTCTGTCTTGTACAGAAATTGAGCAGGTGGGTTCACAGTCCTTGTAAACCAAACTAGCAAGGAGGTTGCGATGATGCACAGAGCAGTTTGCCCCAGCCGTGCAGAGGAAGAATCTTCTGCCCACATTGCACCTTTCTGTAACCAGCGCTACAAGTCCCACCGTCTCAAGACCGCCAACTTCACACAAGTAGCTGATCTACATCTTTTGTATCTTTTGTCTGTTCTACAGCTTTTGTCTGTTCCTGCAGACAAATTTTTTCTCCTTGAGAAATAAGACTTTAAGAAAAAAGCTGTGGGCGAAAATGCCTAATTCTAGGATTGGGAAGATTATGACACAACCCCTGGACAAGAAGTCAAAAGGTCTAAATTTACACTCTTTGGGTCTGTTACACCCACGGAAACATGTACCTGGCAGTTTTGGTCTTGTCATAAGTAAAATCAAAAGATCTATCTGTCTCACAAGGATTACAATTGCTGTACGGTCCTGTGTAAAGCTAAAGAAAATGTGAACCATAAACTCTCAAGGGAATAGTCAGGCATAGTCAGGCTAGAAAGTGTCTTTGTTCTTAAAAGTTTTCTAGCCTTTTGCCAAAACTTTTGGAAAAATACATCCACTTATTGACTAAGTATACTATAATGACAATTGTGTTGTGAGAATTTTGAACCTGGAAATCAGCATACGATACTAAGTAGTAACATAACTTTTTATCTGAGGTCATTTACTAAAAATATAAAAACCACTTGTCAGTTGACTTCCAGTTAAAAATTATATTTCATTTTTAAAAAGTGTTTTAATGACATTGAATGCAGTTTTTGTTTTCCATGTGCAAAAATATTTCCACCTCTGGTTCCTAAGGAAGAAGCCCAGACAGCTCAAAAAGCATGGTCTCTGACAGAAGTTTAAAAGTGAATAATTATGAAAACTGATTTCCAGTAATATTGGAAATTTCCACTTAAACTAATAATGTGGTTTTTGAAAGAGGTAATTCTTAAAGAATTGCATTAATCTTTTTAAAAAATTAGGTAGAAAGACCTTGGCTTGTCTAGATTTTTTCTTAAAGTCTAAAGATGTTAGTTGACCACAGAGTAAATATGGAAAACCAGTATGTGCAGTATGTTTGCTAACAGGGAGCACTTTCCTAACTGTACCACCAAACTGCACTGCACTGACGTGTCTTCACAAACACACATCACTGGGTCTGACTCTGCTGTGCTGTTTTCCCGTCCAATCCAATGCTCTCTGACTCAGCCCCCAAGCCCACTGACACTTCTGAAATTGTGGCTTCCAAAGGTTACCAGTGACCACAAATTGGCAAATCAGATGACCTGTTTCTAGTCTCACTACTGCCCTGTCCTGCCATCAGGTGCCACCAACAATGCCCTCTCCCTCCGTCTCTGAGGTGGCCACCTTTCTGGTTCTTCTGACCCTGGACTACCTTTTCTCTTCCTGTCCCTGTGGGTGACTGTAAGTGAAGATTTAGTCGTTTGCTCTCTTCATTCATGTCTGGGGAGGGCAATTACTCCTATGATGTCTACCACTGCTCGTAGGGTGCAAGCCCCAGATCTTTCTGTCTAATGCAGACCCATCTCTGAGCACCAAACCTGTTAAATTCAACTGACTCTGAGTCTTTCTGCTTTTCCAGCTCTTACTCCTCCTCTGCTCCTTTTTCCTGTACTCGTATGTTGCTATTCAACAGTGGCTCAATTCAGAACTTTAGTACTTCTTCAAATTCTTCCCATTCCTTAGCTTTCACAATGAATCAGCAACAAACATTCTGCCTCCTGAGCATATTTTCTAGCCACCATTTCCTTCCCATTCCTCACTCTGCACTGTGATTTATGTGAGAGCAGCAAGTATCTCTGGTTCCTGTCTCCGGGATCTAAACACATCATCTTTCAGGCTACATGCCTCAAAGACACAGCATTTCAAGAGCCTTTTCCTGAAAAAGTTTAACTTCCTATGTGCTACTGTAGAAAAAACTGTGATAAAAATATTTTTAAAGAATACAGAGCTAATGATAAAGGAGGAGAAAAATAACTGCACTTCCTTGATTGCAAAGCATCTTGTGGGACCAGCCAATGTCAAGAACTTCTCAACAGCAAAAGATAAGCGGTTATTATTTATTCTATCTTTGCACAAACATTCATTGACTGTTTTGCACCAGTCATTCCTCTAAGTGCAGGCAGGTCAAGCTGAAGCGGACTGGATAAAGATGATGGACAACTGCATAAATGAAAACTATCCGCTACCACTAAAGACTATTCAAAGCCTAAGAGAGTGATTTGGAAACTTCCTTACGTTAGGTTAGGCCAGAATACTGTGAAAATCGCTATCTCAGTGATAGAAAGGAGGCAGCCCCAAGAAGTCCGTAAAACAGAACAGCCTACTCCAAGGGGTCTGTTTGTGGTGAGGAGTTAAGGCAGGAATCAGCCAGCCCTGTAGGGGAGAATGTAGTTGTTCAAAGTAAGGGTGTAGTGAGTTCCACTCCCCACAGCCTCTCAACACTTGTCATTGTTTGATGTCTTGATGATGGCCATTGTATCTGGGGTAAGGGGACTCTTGTTTAAGTTGCATCTCTTTAGTGACCAGCCATGGGGAGAATTTCTTCATGTGTACATTGGCCATTTGCACTTCTGTGAAATGTCTCTGCATTTTGCTTTCCTTGTTTTTGTTGGGGGATATCTAATTTTCTGAGTCCCTTACATAGTCTACATAGGATTCCTCTGTCTGAAAATGGCTAGCAAAATGTGGTTTTTTTCATTCTGCAGGTTGCACTTTGAGACCATATTACCAAGGGCAATGAATCAGATACACAAGCTTAACTATCACATGGCATCTCTCACATGAAAAATTCGAAATATAAATACAGAACAAAATAAAAGATAACAGGAAGGAGGGAGGCAGATCTTTCTCAAAGGGAAGGAGATGAACAGGTGAAGGGGGAAGGAGAGAAGGGAAAGGGGTTGAAAAAAAGAATTAAGATGCATTATGAACACGTGTGAGCTCACTGTAAGGAATACAAACATTTTGTACTAAAAACGTGCTAACAAATAAAAAAATTAAACTAAGAAGTAAATACTAATAAAAGAATGTAGTCAGTAGGAATCAGTTGGGTCACATCTATCACAATGTAACCCATAAACACCAAAATATTCCTACTAATTTTAACTCCATACAATGAGAAAGGAAAGAATTTTCCTTGAGGTGTCTGAGTTCATAACATTGTTTTTTTTAAATGGAGGATGCTTCAAGCCAGTCCAAGGTTTGGGATAGTCTAGGTATTTTCCAAGTAATTCTAGTCTCAAACTGCCTCAATCAATTTCAACTCATTATAACAATAATTGGCTTCCTCTTACCATTTTATTCAAAAGGAAAGCTTCTCTGAGATCTCTCACACTTAACACTCCCTGAAATATTTCAAACTTGGGGAGCTCAACGGTTATAAAATGATTTAAAATTTTGTGATTTTTAAAACACATACTTGTGTTTTCTGAGTGTAAAATAATATGCAAAGGGTTACATATAAACAATAGACATATAATGGAGCAAATTAGTCCACGTGACTAATTTTGAAATCGGCTTCTTCTTAAGATTTGTAGTTTAGTTTTGTGATATTTATTCCATAGGTTGGTTTTATGTGGTTTCAAGCATGGCGAAGCATAGAAAAGTAATACGATGCCCCTGTTACTACCTAGGTCAGCGCGTAGAATATTAGCAACACTACGACACTCATCTTACTCCCTCTCTACTTGCATCTCCTTCCTCCCTTCTAGGGAGAGGCAATCACCGTTTGCAACTTGATGTGTGTTACTCTGCCGTAAGACAAGGTCCAAGGAGATCCCCCAGAAAGGAGACAGTGGCTTCAATTCTCCTCAGCCATGCAGCAGATTAAATTTCCAAGAACCATCAGTGAAAGGCATAAGGATGTTTATTAGGCAGAATGAAGCACACACTTAGAATGGGGTGAAGACCCTCCTGAGACAGCTGCCTTATGGTCTGGACTGGAGGTCTTATGTGGCCTTGGAGTGTCTTCAAGATGGGTGATCTAGGATGTGTATTCTTACTGTGGGTCCGGCTGCCCACTTGGCAGATAGGTTCCAATGAGAAGTGCTCACAGTTGTTTGAAGTTGATATACCTGCTTCCTTGAGGATGGAGATTTGTGGGAGGAAAAACAATGTGCAGGGGGAAAGTGCAGCCCCAATTTATAGGCCTTAGGAACTTGAGACCCTTAGGAATCTCTTTACTGCATTTCCTGAAAGGGAAAAAGCATCGTAAATTTGCATAATTTTTGTATCCTGAAGCTGTAGTTTTCTTAAAAACACAGCTTTAAAATTAAAATTTTCTAGGACCTTTTCTCCACTGCTGGTGGGAATGCAGACTGGTGAAACCACTGTGGAGAGCGGTTTGGAGATTCCTCAGCAGACTAGGTCTGCAGGCCCCACCCAACCCAGCTATCCTCCTTCGGGGTATTTTCCCAGAAGATCTGAAAACATCATATCACCGCAATATATGTGCACCCATGTTTATAGCAGCACAATTTGTAATAGCTAAATTGTGGAAGCAGCCCAACCGTCCATCCACAGAGGACTGGATAAAAAAACTGTGGCATTTATATATAATGGAATATTACTCAGCTATAAAGAAAGACAAATTTGAGGCTTTTATAGGCAAATGGTTACAATTAGACACCATACTCATAAGTGAAATAAATCAGAGGTACATATGCAAGCAATGTATTGTATCACTAGCGTAAGAACCTGAAAGTGGGAATATAAATTAGGAAGTATGAAGAGAATCTTCTCAAAAGTAAAGAGCAAATGGGATGAGGGGAAGGAGAAAAGGAAAAAAGGGACAAATATGTATGTATGTATGTGCGGGATGGCTAACATTGTACCATTATTGACTTATGTCATTTTAAGGTAAGGAACAGTTGATGATTGGTTGTTTGATCAAGATTGTATGTCTATATGTGTTTTCCTGAGCATACACTTTGAAGTTATCAGTATGTAATACAACAACCATTGCTAATTCCCTGTCACTTTGTCTATAATTCAGTTTTGATTGTACTGTTCTTGAGCTACTTTGTGTCTCTTTGTTGTTTTCCTTTTTTGTTGTTGTTGTTCTTTTTTACTTTAAAAATAAAAAAAGTAAATTAAATTAAATTAAAATTTTCCTTGGGTTTCTTTGTCTCTTTATTTTATCCGATCTCCATTCCATGTATTTATTCATATTTTACTACATTTGTCTATGCCACTAATTTATGGAAGTATTTTGATGTTGTTTAACTTCATGTATATTTTAATACTGTATAAATTATTTTACAACTTCATTTCTCAAAAGTAAGAAGAGTTCAGATAGAATAATTGACAAATTAGTGAAGATAAATATTTCTTTCAGCCAAAATTAGAGGCAATCCAGAGGTTCTTCAGTGGTGCACAGAAAGGAAGTTAAAAATATGAAGAGGATCAAGTCCAGGGTATGACCCGTGGCTTTATAACTCATGTATGTTTAGATAAAGATAAAGCATGTACTAACTAATAAAGAAGAAAATTGAGAAAAATAAAGAGAAAATAGGGTGATTAAAACACTGACAATGATTTGTGAGTTAAAAAATACCTAACTGAGGCCCCCAGCCTGTTCCAACTTACCAACTGTCTACTCACTAGTGCTTCCTTCCTTTGTCTTTGGGACACTTTCTTTTTTAAAAAAAGAATACTGTTAAAATGTAGCTTTCCCGGGAAAATGTTAACACTTTTCTCTCAGTGAACTTCGTAGGAGCCTTTCCTTATACATCTGCTTGTCAACTTTTCATTAGGTTAGGAGATCCTTCAGGACAGAAGTCAACTTTTAGAAATATCGATGCTACCAGTGCACACTGCAGTACTTGAGTATGTAGATGCTCAATAAATTCTTGTTGAATAGATTAAAATCTAGTGCATTTTTTTATTTTCCCCTTTTAAATTAGCAGCTAAAGATGACCTATATTTATCGTGTATAAGATAAGGTTTTGGTATCTGTATTCACTGTGGATTGGTTAAATCAAGCTATTCAATATATGCTTTACTTCACATAACTTTCAAGTGTGGTGAGAATCTTGCAACCTACTCTTAGCAATTTTTGAAAATTGGATGCATTGTTAGTAACTGTAGCCACCATGATGTACAATAGATCTCTTGAATGCATCCCTCCTGACCAACTAAAACTGTGCGCATGTACATGGCCGACACCTTTCCACTCCCTGCCCCCAGGACCCAGTATTCACCTTTTCATGGTCTGTTTCTGTGAATTTAAAGACTTTAGGTCCTGCACATAAATGAAAACATGCCATGTTTGTCTTTCTGCTCCTGGTTCCTGTTACCTAGCACAGTGTCTTCCAGGTTCATCCCTACTGTCAAAAAAGATAGAAACTCATTCATTTTTAAGGCTAAATAGTATTCCATTGTGTACGTATGTGTGTGCATATGTGTAATATTTTATTCATCCATTCATCCGCTGATAGTGATTCTGTATCTTTCTTGGCTGTGCTGAAGAATATTGCAGTGAACGTGGGGATATGTATCACTGACATATTGCTTTTGTACTTTTGGAACGTATACTTAGCGTAGGATTGCTGAGTCACAGAGTAGCTGTATTTTAAAACTTTGAAGGACCCCCATATGGTTTTGTACAATGGCTGTACTAATTTGTATTCCCACCAACAGTATGCAAGTGTTCCCTTTTCTCCATATCACTGTGAACAGCTATCTCTTCTCATTTCAGTAACTGCCAGGTGTTAGGTGATCCCATTATGGTTTTAAGTTGCATCTCTCTTGATTACTGACAATGAGCACTTTTACATACACCAGTTGGCCATTTGCATGTTTTCCTTTGAGAAATATCTGTTTATGTTCATTGGTCATGTGGATTATGTGTTTTGGGTTGTTTGTACTATTGGGTTACATAGATAGATAGATATTAATATAATATATAATATATAAATATTATAAATATATAATATATTAATATTATAAATAATATTAATTGATATTATAAATATATAAATATTATATATTTAATAATATATATTAATATATGTATATTTTCAGATATATATATATTAGGTCTCAATCCTTTGTCCAATGTACAGTTTGAAAATGTACTCTCCTACTTTATAGGATGCTTTATTCTATTGATTACTGTCTTTTCTGTGCAGATTTTTAGTTTTATGCCATCAAATTTATCTATTTTTCTTTTTGTCTCCTGTGATTTTGGGGTCAGAGCCAAAAAATATTTCCCAAGACCAAGCCATGAAACATTTTTCTTGTGTTTTCTTTTAGTAGATTTTTAAATAGTTTTTCTTTTTTACAATTTGAGATATTACATTTAAGTTTTTAATTAATTTTGAGTTGATTTTTATGTATGGTGTAAGATGATTTCATTCTTCTGCATGTGGAGATGAGTTTTCTAACAATAATCAGTGAAGAAATTATCATTTCTCTACTGTATGCTGTTGGCACTTGTGTTAAAAAAATAAATGGACTGCAATTGTGTGTATTCGTTACCGTGCTCTCTGTTCCCTTCTGTTCTTCTTGGATCTCCTTTTATGCCAATTCCTTGCTGTTCTGATTATTATAGTATCGAAGACCAGGTTGAATAACCCTAAGTCATTGCGGGCTGATCAGGCCCACAATCTCCCAAATGAGTAGACGGATGAAGGTGTAAATAAAGAATGAGACAATGGAATGTGATTTCAGGGCTTCCAGGACGGACTAATTCTCTTTCAGCTTCTATATTCTCTGAATTAGCCAAAGACTTTTCTCGGTCGCCCGTTTTTATTAGGTTTTTCAAATGAGGGAGGGGGAATACTGAAGAAAATGCAGGAATCTGAGCAGAAATCTGGGCAAGACTCGGAAATCCTTTCAAGGACTCCTCCAGGTATTATTACGTTAATTTAGGAGAGCTATATGGGGCTGGGGATATAGCTCAGTGGAATAAGCGCTTGCCTAGCAAGCACAGGGTCCTGAGTTCGATCCCCAGTACCACAAAAAAAAAAAAAAAATAGAAGAGCTATATGTTATCTCTAGGAAGGCCTTCACAGCAGGGCTGCAAGCCATAGTTTCCTGAAAGTTAATGGAAGTAAGAGCCAGACATCCTCAGCTGCGGTCACCTTGGCCTTGAGGTGTCACAGCGTCACAGGCCAATACAGGACTCAGCAGTGACCAGTGACTCATAGAGGTTCATTTACTACGAATCAACTGCCCATCTGCAGGCAAGGTGCCTAAGTCTCGGACTACCCTCAAGTAAATATGAAAAGCCAATTGGTTAATATTAAAGCCTGCTCTAAGCCGCTTCATAGTGATCCCCAACACCACAGCTTTGCAGTAGATTTTCAGATTAGGTAATGTGATTCTCTTCTCTATTTCTGTAAAAATGTCACTGGAGTTTTGTTAGAAATTACCATCAATTTGTAGATCATTAAGTTACATGCTAGATTAACATTATTAATTCTTCTAATCCATGAACACAGAATATTTTTCTATTTATTTCCATTTCACTGTTTTATAATTCACATTTTAGAACACTTTTTCCTCATTCATTTAATTTATTGTTTGATACTTTATTTTGTTTCATTGTTAGTTATTGTAAGTGGTATTTTTCATGCTATTTTTCAGATCACTAGAAGCATGTGAAAATGCTACTAACTGTTGCATTGATTTGGACCCTGAAACCCTTACTTAGTTATAACAGTAAATGATTCTTTTAATATGACATTGAATTTGATTTGCTAGTATTTTGTTGAGGATTTTTACATCTATATTCATTAGGGACATTGACCAATAATTTTCTTTTCTTAAACTCTTCCTTTCTGGATTTGGTATTAGGGTAATGATGCTTTATTAAATGAAGTTGGCAGCATGCTCTCCTTTTCAAATTTTGGAAGAGTTGGGGAAGAATTGGTGTTAATACCTTTTAGATATTTGGTGAAATTCAGCAGTTAAGACATAGGTAGCGCTATTTTCTTTGATGGAGACTTTCTTATTGACTCAATCTCCTGACTTATTTTTGGTCTGATCAAACTTTGTTTCTTCAGATCTAGTCTTAGCACATTCTATAAGTCTAGGAATTTATCTGTCTCTGGATTAACTCACTTGCTGGTGTGTCATTCTTTATATATTTGCTTGTGACCCTTTGTAGTTCTGCGACATTAGCTATGTCTCCTCTTTCATTTCTGCTTTTATTTGACCTTTTTTTCCCTTAGTTTAGAAAAAAGTTCAATTTTGCCTTTTCAGAAAACCGACTTAGTTTCATTGATCTTATTGTTTTTCCTTCTCTTTATTTCTTCTTACTAAATTTAGTTTGTTCTGTGAGGTTTAATATCATGCTATTTATTTAAGATTTTTTCTTCCTTCTTTCTTGCTTTTCTCCTTTTCCTTCTTCTCCTCTGCCTGGATCTGCTTAATCTCCTCCTTGTCCTTCTTCTAGGTTTTCAGTGAAATATTATACGGTTACTGTTTTCTCCTCTATTTTTTAATTGATGTGTGTTGGTTCTGTGGACTAATAGACTTCATTTTGGCAGATTTGAGCATGATCATAACATTCTTTTACAGTCCGCCATTGCTCTCTTGCACCAGCCTCCACATAATCTCACATTTGGGGGCATTTCCATGTGTACAATGTCTTTCTATCATATTTATGCTCTCTATTAACCATTCTTTCACCCACTCCATCTTCTTATCTTCCTCTTCTGTAATGATAGTTTCCCTTCTACATTCTTGTCAACAGCATTCATTCGGGGAAAATGTTTTCTGCTTTTTGTTTTTTGTCTTTTTGGGACAGGGTCTCACTATGCAATTCAGTCTGGCCTTGAGCTCACTTTGTAGCCCACGCTGGTCTCGAACTTGCAATGATCCTTCTGCCTCAGCCTCCTGAATGCTGGGATTATAGGCATACACCACCACATCCAGTGTCATCTGCTTTTATTTATTTAAAAAGTCTTTCTTCTTAGCTACTATAATTTCAATATTTGCTACGTTGATACTGTCACATACATCCTGTAATTTTTCTTCACTATTTTTCCTTCCTTTCGTTTTTTTCTCTAAAGATATATTTTTAAATAATATATCTTCAAATTCACAGGTTATTTTTCTTCTATTTGATCTATTCTGTTTTGACACTCAGTGTTGTGGTTTTCATTTCATTCATTGTATTTTTCAGCTCCTGGTTTTTAATTTCTTTTATAATTTCAGTCTATAAATTTCTCAATCTGGTCTTTGCTGAATTTAAGTGAATTATTTCTTTACATTTTCTTGAAATTTCTTGGACTTCCTTATGCAATTTTTAATTTTTTGTCAGGTAGTTTACATATCTCCATTTTTCCATTGTAGCTAGTAGGGTATTATTGTGTTCTTCTGGTGTTGTCATATTTCCTTGGTTTTCGTGTTTCTTCACTCATGTCAATGTCTCTGCATCTTTGGTGGAGTAGTTTCCTCTTTCAGTCTTCATGAGCTTGTTTTTCTATGTATAGACTTTTCCCCATCCTAAGAAGAGAGGAGGGTGAGAGTCTTCACTGGGTCTAGTGCGATAGTTTTGCCATTGCTGAGAACACAGTTATGTAATCTCTGTGCAACTTTCTCAGCTGTGAGCAGTGTTGGCAAAGATTTTAGAGATACTCAGCAGCAAATGCTGTAGCTTTCCACAGTAGTAGTGAGCATTGTTGGAGTCTTTAATGGAAATGTATGCTAAGGTCCTCCTCACATCTTCTACTATCAATAGGGAAGTTGTGGCTTAGAGGTGCCCCTTGGCTCTGGATCTGGCTTGTATGCCCCCTCACAATGATAGGTGTCTATAGATCAGACTAGAGCAGAAGCCTGAAGCACAGGCACACATGAAAGAGCTATAACTCCAGAACCTGGGGGAGTAATGGTACTGACATCTTGAACACAGGCACCCATTGCTGTGTTGGTAACAGTACACATGACAGAGATGTTTCTGAAGCAGTTGGGAAACTGAAGAAAAGCACAGCCATGCACAGTGCATAGTTCAGGGCTGTGGCAGGGCACGGCTGTCTATGGCAACTAAGCTCAGGCTTTGAGCATAGACATGGGCAGCAATAATTTGGCTTCTGAGCTCAGAATGCAAATCAGTTCATTATAATGAGGTCTCTGTATCTGATATGTAACAAGCCCAAAAATAGCCACCGAGCCATGGTTCGAAGTATGAATATTTGTGAAGTGTCCACAGCTCAGCAGTCAGGGCTCACACAAGCTAGAGTTGATGGTGACTCCTTTCCTTTCCCAAAGCAACTCCACACAAGCTGCTTCTGGAGGTGGGAGGGATGTGCAGCCGCGCCTCCCTCTTTGGGTTTCCCCAGTGGATTTGTTGGTTGCTTATCTCACTGGCAAGAGATGCCAGTGTCCTGAAAAGCAGGGTTCTGAAGAGCACAGTGGCTCCACTGTGTGGCTGATAGAAAGGGCATCTGCCTTCTGCTTTTTTTGGGCTGTCTCCCAGAGCCTTAGGAATGCCAGGTTCACTGCTGATCTTGTTTATGGGCATATTCTTTTACTTTTCCTCCTCTGTGTTGTATGAGACTCTTAATGGGCACTTGAGCCCTGCCTGGGCTTTTATAGTTTGTGGATTGCTGACTACACTTGTTTAATTCGTTGGAGTGTGAATTTGGATATCCCCCAGTTTATCATGACACTCTTAGTTCATTTTCTTACAAGTCTTAATCTAGTTGTGGAATGATAATAGCAATCACTGAGTCTGATTTAATAGAATTTGTGGGAGATCCCTAAGACATATCTTTACAGTAAGGTTATCCTAAGCCATAGCCAGAGGATATTATAATTTAAAGAGTGTTTTTATTTGTTTCTTTATTCTCAGAGAACCCTCCTAGAGTGCTCACTGTCCTCCCACTTGAAAATAAAGACATTTTTTTGTTCACTGTCTTTGTTTTGTTTGTTCGCTTTGTTCACTGTCCTATGTTCCAGTTAGTACAAGAAATGCATGTTAATTTTTGCAGTCCACCTAAACTAGTAATTCCTTTAATAAATAAAATATACACATAAAATAATTAAAGAATAGCTTAGGATAACATAAAATAAAATGCATTGCAAGACATATATCTCACTGGAAATGTCACCCATAGAAATCCTGTACCTTTGCACACATGCACACATGCAGACTGATCAGTTGCTAACACCTTATAGTCCAGGGACATCAAAATATTCCCCACCATGCTGACAGGGCCTGAAGATTCTTTTCTATTTGTTATTTTAGAATCAAGTCATCTGCATTTTAGGAATATTTTCTGAAAATATCAATATCCCTTGGATAAGTCTCTCAGTGGTCTACAACCAACTTGGCTCCTTATGTAAAATTAGTCTACCAGATATCTCCTAGCTGGATTAGCCAGACAGAGATAAACACAGAAGAAGTGAAAGACAGGATGGGAGAAACAAGGGGGTCCGCTCTGTGCTCCAGAACTTTGGATAGAGGGGGACAGGGGTAAGTGAATCATCACATTAAGGAATCCTAAGAAGACCTTAAGGACTGGGATGGATGTAAGTGTGGGAAAGGAATTAGAAAAAATAAGCCAGCGGGCACAGGATAACTTTCCTACTTTCAAGTTTTGCCCAAGCCTCTTTCTTGTTCACCTGGATTTAACTTTCTACAGAGGTTCTGATCAAGCACATGAAGCTCAACCAGAGATCCCGTGATCATTTCTTCTCTCTGGATTTCACTGATAGCTTTACTGCTACAGTAGAGCCAAATTGCTGCCTCTCCTCATTTCAGAAGAGGCATCTGGCGTGCGCAGTGCCCACAGGGAGGGAGAAATGGGAAGGCCTGCGTGGAGGCCACAGTGCAGCAGAATAAACGGCTGCTGGGCCTTGCACCTGCTCACCTTCTCTGCTATAGCCTCTCTGGCCTGAAGGCTCCCCTGCCATTCAAGAGAGACCCAGCTCTGCTGCTCCCATGATTTGCTGCCCTGACTGGACACCCCAGACTCCAAATCCTCCAGTTCCTTACTCAGTTCCACTTCTGTCCAGTGAGGTGACCTAGAGGACAGCTGGTTTCTGGTGCCAGGCTCCCTGGGTCTGAGCCCTGGCTCTGTATTTACTAGGTGAATAATCTTGACCCTCAGTCACTAACACCTTTCTCCATATAGCGTTCAGCACCAGTTCTCAGTTCACTCCAGAAAGTGCGTGCACACATAGAGAATCCAAAGTAAGTGTTGGACAATATTATCACTACTGTGGCTACTCCAAGTAATTATACATTAAATAAGTATTACTTAAGAAGGTACTTTGTGACCATCAGTGGGCTAGGAATAAAAAATTCTCAACTAAAATGCAAAATGACAGTAACAAAGCAATGGTTTTCACTGAGTGCTGGTTTTGTTCCAGAAACTGTGCTAAATATTTTCAGTGATTTGCATTGATGCGTTGCTCCTTCAAACAAAAATTCTGGGTACAGCAGGCGCAGAAGAGGTGGGAGAGTATGAAATGCACTTACATCTCCACTTCACAGACACACTTCACAGAAAGTCTGACACGCCACCCTGAACTGCACAGCCTTTCTCAGGGTTAGAAAGTAACTTACCTGAGCCAAGTGTATTCTCTGGGTCCTCCCTATTGAAGTCCAGCAAAGCACCTTTACCACTGTTAGACTACTTTCCCACCCCCGCCCCTACTCCCACCTGATAAGTCTGAAAATGGCTCTTGTTTCCCTTCTGAGAAGCTGTTTCCTGTCATCTCTTAAAGTCTGCCCTTCCCTACTGTCTCTAATAAGGAACAGAAAGCAAATGTCAAGTCTTCCAGGTCAGTGTAGTTAGGAACCTGCTTCTCGGGACACACCTGAAGCTCCAACTTTGCTGAGAGCAGTTCTCTGCCTGTTTTGCCCCATGGGGTGTAACTACTTTGGTGCCTTGTGCATAAATCAGTTATTAACAGCACCATTCTGGTCTAGACCTTGAGATAGGAAAAAGATGAAAATAAACATGTTTCCCCATTTTAAGATGGAAACCCCAGTCTGTGGTTTCCCTGGCATTGCTTGCTAGACTATTTGGTACTAAGCCAGCCAGGTCCATGGCCTACAACTTTCCTTATTTGCTAGCCTGATGTTCAAAGTTTTAAAAAACTGGTTTCCTTAGTAGCATTTGATTTTGATTTTACTGAAACTCGTGTGGTTAAAAACATTCTTATACTATAAGTATGTGACCTTTAAGATATTTGTCAGGAAAAAAATTCTCACAAGAAGAAAACTTTGTTTCCCTATTCACTCTCTTCTAACTTCAGAAGAGTCCCTTGAAATGATCTTTCCCTGACTATGCCCTGGAATCTCTTTAGATCTCTATTTGGTCCTCTTCTCAATTCAAGGAGCCTAGGTCACTGTCCTAGTGCTGGAAGTCACATTACCAGCCAACAACGACTTTTCTAAATTGTCTCCGTGTCATCCAACTTGAGCTCAGAGGCAATGGGCATAAAATAGCAGCAATCACAGCACTTATCTTTAAAGGCTGAAAACTAATATTTAGGCAGAAGCCAAACCAGAGCTGAATGAGACCATTTATTTTTCTCTAAATATAAATATTCTTATCTTTAAGAAACTAACAACCTCACGTTCTGGGAAAGATGCCAAGTCTCAGACATTGAGGCCACTCACTGATTGAAAGTCATCCGGGCTTTGGGGGCTACGATTTCTGGAATTATTCATGATCACTCTTCTTTGCCACTGCTTTCTCTGAGCATGTGTTTCTTCCTTTCTGATTCACCTCTAGGAGTTCTGAGCGAAGATAAAGTAGAAAAAGAACTCAGGGAAACAAACGTGCTTTTCACAGCATTATGACAATATCACCAATGTTATTCCACAAATGGACTGGAACTAGCTGTTCCTGTGCAGTGTAGACAGTCTTTCTGCAGATTGATACGGCTTTACAATCTGGCCCTTTCAGTTACATTTGATAAAGCCTAGCACATTAGCCTAAGGAAACTGACAGTGGGGATTTTCTAACTCCTGAAACAGAGTTTCCAGCATGTCATTTTCCAATTACACAGCGTTTTCTACTCTGGTCTTAGTCCCTAAAGTTAACAATAAAAACAAAGATAACAAACATGCAGTTACTCAAAGTTCTTGGTGCTCCCAACTCAACCAAAGCTACTTATTTTATAAGTGTCTTAGCCACTTTCTCATCACCAACACCACAACTCTGGAGAGGAAATGTTTATTTCAGCTCACACTTTGTAGTGACTTCAGTCTGTAGCTGGCCAGCACTAGGCAAAGGAACATAGCAGAGTCATGGTAGAGATGAGAGCTCATGGGATGGTGATGGGAAGCAGAGAGAGTTCAAGAGCAGAGGGAAGGAGATGGGCTCTTCCAGGCCACACCCCCAGTGACCCATTTCCTCCCAGAAGGCTTCACCTCCCCATCTCATATCTAGCTATAAATTCATCAGTAGATGGGTCTGTTGGTGAGCGCCACACCACCATGACCCCATCACCTCCCCACACCTCCACCTATGAGCATGCAATGTCTGGGGGGACACCTACATATAAACAAGAGACTTAGCTTCACATCTCTAATAACAAAATATCTGGGGTGATTAATTTATACTAAGAAAAGATTTATTTTGCTTCTAGAGGCTCCAGTTCATGAGTGGGCAGCCTATTGTAACAGTAGTAAATCATAGTGAGAAAGCAGGGGCAAGAAACCCTCTTATATCATGAACCAGAAAGCAGAAAGAAGTAAAATCAGATGAAACTCAAGGACTTCCACAAGGCTCTGCCTTCCAGAGGTTCCAGTCCCATCAAGTGCCTTAACACCAGGGACATTCTGGGGTCACTATGCATATTCAAAGCATGGAACTCAGATTCATGATTCCTATTCTACTAATGTCTTCAGTACCTGTGCATAAATTTTTCCCCAATGAAGGAAGACAATTTAAATGGAAGATGCATGAAATGATTTTGTGTCTTAATTACTTTTCTCATTGCTGAGACAAACACTTCCAAAGTTACAAGGGGAAGGGTTGATTTAGCTCAGAGTTTGTAGAGGTTGCAGCCCATAATCAGTGGGCTCCAAGGCAGGGTGGCACAGGGAAGGGGGGCAACCATGCATGGAGATGGAAGATACCAAAAGCAACAAGAAGGGAGGGGAGAGTACGCCTCCTTCTACCCCTTATATTGCATGCAGGCTACCTGTCCTAGGGTGCCTGTAGCACTCACACCCTTAATTCCAGTGTTAGACTGTGAATCAATCGCAAACTCTAGACTTACCTGCTTCTGCAAAACCAGCCCCCATAATGACATGAGTCTGGGGGGCATTCAGACAAACCCTAACATCTTGTCAAACTCTTTGGAGGAATAATCCCAGTGAACAGAAACAAGAGAAGGCAAGGCTGTGGAGTTAGAGTTTCAGGCATGTGGAGTTAGAAGGTTTTAAAAATTAAGTTCTTAGAACTAAGTGAGCGGCACCCATCATCCCCTTACCCACAAAATCCTTCCTTAGTTTTGGAAATGTATATGAGCACTTTTGATTGTCTCAGTGATTCCAGAAATTCTACTGGAACTTCATGGGTGGAGAAGCCATGAATGCTGCAAGTTCTGCAATGCACAAGAAATTTCGTCCATGAAGAACCGCTTTATATCTTAGCTAACTTATGCACATCATCAGTTTTAATATATATATAACCACTTGATAGGTGCTGCATTTACCTCTTTCTAAAAAAAATTATTCTGGAGGCCAATGTGGAGGTTTAATCTTCTCTACTACTTAAAAGTTTCTTGCCCTAGAATTGATCCCCTTGGTTCACTGTAGCCAGATAGTATTTATCGTTCAATTTCTTTGAATTTTTCATATCCCTGGGACCCATGAGGACACCTTCTCAAGACATACTACCTTAAGGAATGAGAAATCATTTTGGACTCCAGAAATTTCCTAGGAAGTCTAAAAGATGAATTATTCTTGTTATTTTCAAATGGAAATAAATATTCCTAGAAAAATCTGAGAAAATATTTTGAAACTGTGTAAATCTCAGGACTGTAGTATGGTAACTTTGAGCCATTGTTCTATTGGGATACACTAAGCACACCTTTCAGAGTCTCCGGGAACATTCTTTGTTACCTTGAAGCATACTTTTGCACAAAAGATTGCTTTTACTGGCCTCTACCATTTTAAAATGGCCACATTTGACTACATGTCTACAGAAACAAATAAGCCCCACCATAGTGACATTTATTTTCTTTTCAAATGGTAAGATTTAAGTGTTGAGTAAATAAAGGCATGAAGACAAATTATGTTTGTGACAACATGTATACTAAGACAAAAAACAAATAATCTGGTACAGTATACCAGAATTTATGGGACACAGTAAAAACAGTCCTATTGTAGGTAAAGGAATAGAGGAAGAGCGGCTAACTAGTACAAAAATACAGGGGAGAGGGGTTAAGTCATAGTCTTCTACAGCACAGCAGGGTAACTATAGTTAGCAAGAACTTACTGGATATTTCAAAATAGCTACAAGAGAGGACTCTGATTGTTCCCAACACAAAGAAATGGATCTGCCAGAATCCTAAATTGAACACAATTATCAAAACACATGCATAATACATTTATAAATATATCATACTTAATCCCATAAACATATATAATTACCCCACATAATAAAGAATATACGCATTATACATCTACCAAAATATACCCCATAAATTGGTGCAATGTACCCAAAATGTACCCCATAAATATGTGCAATTTAGAATTTATAAAAACTGAAGAGAACTTGTTATTGTGGAGAGCTAATGACAATGACTCATTGATTTATTCAACAAAAATATCAACAATAATTAAGTTACCATGTACAGAGCATTGTTTTTTCCAAGCATTTTCAGGTATCTTCTTATTTAATCCTCATGATTGCCTCATGAGCACCCATTTCATAGAGAGGAGACTTCAAGTGCTTCCTCTAATGAAGTCAAGATTTAACTGAACTTTGAACAGTCTTACATCTGGGTCACGTGACTGGTTATTACACACCTGGGGGGCTGCACCAGGATGTCATTGGCTCTCTGATGTGGCTTTACAGTTGCAGTTCAGGTAGAAGTCAGCGCTTTCACCTTTGATCCTTCCTAAGCATCTGACCAAAGAAAGCTGTGTCATGGAGCAAGCAGCATAAGAGACTCTTGACCTTGTATTTTCCCCGACAGCCTCACATGGTGAATATGTACAGATAAGCCTAAATTCCTGAGTTCTTACCAACTCTTTCCATCCAGTGTGCATTCAGTGAGACTGCCTAATTGTGTCTAACATGTAAAATTACTGTGAAAACAATTTTAAGGTAAAATCTAACAAGGAAAAAATGTTTTTCTTAGTAGCCAATATTTCATATGAGCTCATAAAAACTGAAGCCATCTGCATTCATGTAGCTTAGCTAGCTCAACTGAGACCTTAGGCCATTTGAATCAAGGGAACTTATTAACTAACTGTTCCAGAAAACTCTTTCCCAGGAAAATAAATCTATAGACAACAGCTTTGTTTTCTTCAGCAACTTACTAACAATCAATTTGTATGAACAGATACTTTGCTTAACTTAACAAGCAAACTTATCAGGACATTAGATTGCTGACCTGGATAAACTGGTTACTGACAACTGCTTATGTATCAAAAATTGCTTCAAGAACCTTGTCCCACTATCTCTGTTAGACCTGAACTATCATATCATGGGGCTCCCCATCCCTGTCTCCCTTCACTGAAAGAGTCCACCTGAGTACCTAGCCCCAAGCTCCATAAACTGCCACTCCTGACCTCCTTCTCCAAGATTCCAGTAAGATTTTTATCATGTTTCCCCCCCTTTACTGTAGTGGGTTTAATAAATTTAGCTTTAGTTGATCAATAGATTTTTTTGTAAGAAGAGCAACAAGACTCAATGTGATGCCTGACATCAAATACTCAATCAGTGAGACACCATAAGGTTTATTTTCAAAGCTATTACAAGAGAGATGGTGATTACCATAGAGATAATCCAGTATAATTTTCTCATCTGTGACCCAATCTGTGACCCCATATACAAGGCTTCTTATATTGGAAAAGGTAGGTGGAAGAGAGAGCATCAGAGAGATGGCAGCAAGATAAGAACTCAGACCAACCACGTCAGCTGTAAAGATGAAAGCAGGAGGCCACGAGCCAAGGAATGTAGGCCACCTCAGAAACTGAGAGGAACATGAAATAGCTTCCCTCCTAGTCCCTCCAGAAGCAGCACACAGCTGCTGACCCACTGGTTGTAGCCCACTGAGGCTAATTGTGACCTCTTGACCTGTGAAACAACAAATTCATATTGTTTTAAGCCTCTAAGTTTGTGGTAATTTGTTACAATCACAATTAGAAATATCCTAGAACTGTTTATGACAAGAATTCTGTTACAATTAATTCTGTGTTCTGCCCTAGTAAAGTGGTTTTCTTACTCTTTCAATTTTTTCTTGTTTTTGTTTTTCTGCAATTTAAACATGACAGTCCTTTGGGAAATTTTACAGAAATTTGTTTGCTAAAACTGTCTTCCAGTTTGGAGCTGTTCTGTGCTGGTTTTTTTTGATAATTGCTGTTTTGTTTTATCTGCAATTTCGTTTTGGGCCTTTTTTTCCTGCATTTTGGTTTGGGAAATTACTTTTTACCTGTTTCTAAGCTCACTGCTTCTTTCCTTGGCTCTGTTGTGTCTGCTGATGAGCTCAGCAAGGAGGTTGTTCACTCCTGTTAGAGTATTTTTTATTCATGTTACTTCCTTTCAATTCTTTCTTAGAATTTCCATCTCTCAGCTCGTGTTACCTATCTGTTTTTTCACTTCATCTACTTTTTCCATTAGAGCCCTTAACATAATAGTTGTCACTGTTTCAAATTTCTTGCCAGATAATTCAAACATCCGTGTCCTAAGTCTGGTTCTGATGCTCACTGTGTCTCCTCAGGATGTGTCTTCTCCTCCCTTTCTGTGGTGCCCTTCTTAGTGTGTCCCTTCTTTACCTTGAGATGTCCTCCATTCTCCCTCTCAGAAAGAGTCTTCTCCCGCATCTGTGAGTCACTGTTATGACCAAAGCCCTGAAGGAATGTGCTGAAATGTGTGGAAAAGACAAGGTTGCACCATCTTTCCATTAAATCTCAGTATTTTAGTTAGCCTAGGCACACAGTCCTAGGACTATGTTCTTCAAAACTGTTTCTTCTCACGGAGCTTTACGTGAGACATACAGGCCAGAAGAGGTTGAAGACAGAAGAATATCCTCCCCTCGTAGCACTGTGGCAAGACTGGCAGAGTCCTTCCTCCTGGATAGCAGATCTTGTTTCTGGAGACAAATTTAACAAGTTTCTCTCTGCCCTTTCCCATGCCAGAGCCACAAGGTACTGTTTTACAGATCTTCCCATTAAGACCTGTTGGGTCCCTACGGGTAAAGCATGTAATAGAATGGGACTCACAGCATGTCAGCCCGCAGGAGGGTATCCCTCCAACACTAGTCCACAACAAGCGTGCAGCAACACATCATAGTTACCATTCAAGTGTTCTTACCACCGAGAGATGGGTGGGGGGCCAACTGAAGAGAGAGAAGAAAGAAAAAGTCAGGTAGAAGTTGCCATTTCAACTTGGAAGTCATATAGCTATATCTCCAACATACTGCAGAGGAAGCTACAGTCTCCTACCCGGTGTGAAGGAGAGGGACAGTGAGAGGAATGTCGGTCACACTGTGTGAAGAGGGTGGGGAGCACGAATCTCAGTGTGTTCATCTTTGGAGAGTTCGACCCATCACAGGTTAAATATGGGGAATTCTAAGTTAGC
This sequence comes from Dinomys branickii, assembly GCA_004027595.1. Classification (NCBI taxonomy): domain Eukaryota; kingdom Metazoa; phylum Chordata; class Mammalia; order Rodentia; family Dinomyidae; genus Dinomys; species Dinomys branickii. The sequence continues at coordinate 58,854 of PVLD010005096.1, read as the reverse complement.
TGATATGAATGAGATACAGTACCTCAAGAATTTTAAATCTCAATATCCTGTGACTCAAACAATTTCACAGTAGTATTTTGTTTATTTTGAAGAAATCGCAAACTCACAGAAGCATTAGAAAACCTTTCTTTTTCTTGAATCATCTCAGGATAAGTTGATCTCATGATCTATCTCCTGTGAATAGTTTAGTGTGTGTTCCTCACCTACAGAGCTATCTCCTATGTGATCATGGCATAACCTGCAAAATCAAGACGTTTACTGCCATATTCAAGTGGTGTATACTTTATTCAAGGGTCACCACATGTTCTAAAAGTGCTTTCTACTGCAAAAGGATCTAGTTCAGAAACTTATATTACATTGTCTTCCCTGTGTCTTTAATCCCTTTCAGAATGGAACTGTCCCCCACTCCTCAGTGTCCCCCTTAACTTTAAGACTTTGATACTTTGAAGACTACAGACCAAACATTTTATAGAGTTTTCTTCAACTTGCTTGCTTGTGTGATTTTTATGGTAAAAATTGTTTACACGTCTTTTATAGGACCATCACAAAGGGTGTGTTGCGTTTATTTCAGCGCCCCGCCAGGTGGTGTGTCTTTTTCAATTGTCCTGCTGTGAATGATACTCACTTTTATCCCTTGGTTAAGATGCTATCTGCTAGGGTTCTCCATCATAAAGCCACTCTCTTCCACTCTGAGTTAATAAGTGCCCTGCAGTGAAGTAACGATATAAATATTCCGCTCCTTTTCACCCTTTCACTTTATTCACTTACATCAGAATATGCACATCATTTCTTATTGCATCTAAGGGACCTCCTCCCTGTCTCACTGTCTGCTACCGTCACACCACATAACACAATTTATATCTCTCGGGTCTCAGAGGCTGGGCCACACTGACACCAATCTCAAGGCGGGCAGGTAGAAACTTACCTAGCTGTAGAGTTAAGGCTGGCTAATACATTGTCATCACTATTTGCTTCAGTGCTCGAATTCTTCCATATTTGACCAGTAGGACTCCCTCCCAGCCAGTTCCTGTGCATTTAAACGTGTTTTTAGCAATGTCTACATACTTTTTTCAAGCCCCGTAAGGCGTGACTGGTACTTTCCCACCGCACCCCTGAAAGTAGCTAATTCTCCAAAAAGTCCTGATTCTTCATAGTAGAAAACAATAGCTAGAAATCAAGATGTGGGAACTGGGTGTTCTCATTGACACCGAGATGTTGCCCCTCCCACGCTCCTCTGTGGACAGAGCTAAGGAATATACTCGCAGATACGTACTCCTGTTTATTCCTTCTGTACATCACTGTACTGAAGATCGTAGGTTCCTACTGATACATCTGATTCAGTATCATATGGTTTGTTCCAACGTCCTCCCTTTCTGAACTGTAATTCTCTTCTCCAATAGTGAGCGACCAGTCTCCTGTTATTCTTCGTATGTGTACTTGATCAGTCCTCCGTGAGTAACATTTCATCTGTGCTAACATGCCTTCTCCTGTGTCAGTGCTGTCTTACTCCACCCTGACTCCTCACTCAGGGCCATCCTGACACGTAGACGGCCTTCGGGTCTTTCTTGCACTGTGACCCCTGCACCAGGCTGTTCTCCAGGTGTTTGGCTGACATTCTGACTACCCTTGCTCAGACAGCCCCTCTGCGGCAGACAGCTTAATGGCTCTCCAAAGATGTCTATATCCGAACTCTCAGAATTTGTGAATGTTACTGTACATAACAAAAAGAACTTTTCCAATGTGGTTAAGTTTAAAACTTGAGATGGAGATATTATCATGAATTATTCAAGTAGTCCAATAGAATCTCAAGGCAGAGAGAAAGGGGAGAAGATGCTGCACTGCTGGCTTTAAAGGAAGAGGAGACCACTAATTCAGCTAATCCCACACACAGGAGAAGGCAAGGAGATGAGTTCTCTGTAGAGTCATGCTGACGCCTTGATTGTAACCCACTGAGCCTCATTTTGTATTGTGGACACTTATGACAAAGGCAATAGAAAAAAGTATTTTCTCTTTCCCGTCTCAAAGCACTGTCCTCATTGGGCCCAGCCCCAGCGCCTGCCATGCTAGGGTGCCCTACACGTGTACCACAGCACTCTGACCTTGACTCTGCATGGTGGGCAGCTATAGGGGAACACCTTACTCTGGTGCATCTATTTGCTTTAGAATTAAGAAAGGTTGGAAAATGAAGAAAAGAGAAGAAAAAAAAAGAAAGTTCATTGATGTCTAGTATTCAATCTAACAACCAAAATTGATACCACTATGAAAAGTACAGAAGCCATCTCTGGCACTCCCTAAGAGTGAGACTACATATATGCATACAGTAAGCATTCTCCTCCTGCAGGCAATGCCCCTGAGCCTAGAGAGATACCTATTCCTGCTGGCACTGGGAGAGGAATTTTGGCAGCTTCCAACTCACCTAGACTAAAATTAGTCTGTTCCTTCTGCGAGTCCCATGACATGTGAATTATAAGTACAGCACATAGACCAATCTCAAGTTGAATTCTCCAAAAGAACCTCCCCCATCTCACTGTCTCCCACCACACCACACCACTTCACACAATGCCTGTCTCTCCATGTGTGACAGTCTGGGCCAAGTTTTACCTAGTCCTAGACTAATGCCTCCTCTAATTTCATTTACAACTGCATGATTAATTATTTCTCACAGTGATGACCAGCAAGAACTACTAATGCCTTCTCCAGAGGTAGGATCTGGTTCTGTGCTGCAGACAGGGCAATCTCACATAGCACTCCCTCTGTAGATATCATATAGTCCACATCACTCTAGCTTATGTACTAATAAGAATAAAGATAACAAGATCTTATATCTGTTACAGTCATACCAAAATGAGCCTAGATATTTTCTCGTTGAATATACAAAACTTCTGGAATTGGGTTTAATCCACTGTCACTTAATTATACAGTAATCAATCTAATTGCCACTGGTCATTGTGAAACATTAAAATGATCCCTCTACATAATTTCCCCGGATCCTACTATTGTGGAAGCGTCAACTGAAACCATTAGGAAGGTAATCCAAATACCTAACCTTTCCTGTCCTCAATCTTATCAGCGCTGTATGTCTCAAAACCAAGATGAATAATCTCATCATCCACCCCATCCTCGTTTAGGTCAGTGTTCATAAGAAGTCCAACTCAACACATTCCTACACACACTTCCTTTTGTAACCTCCTGTCTCCACATCAGCTTGCTGAGTCTTCTGTAATTCATAGTCCGCTAAACTCATCCTATCTCCAACCTCATCCTCCATAAGAGACTCTCCTAAGGGCACCTCCTCTTTCCTAAGGGCACTTCCTCTGCATCCTCCTTAAATGCTGGCTATTTTCCTTTACCATATTTTGGGGCCACCAGAGTGGTCTTCTGGCTGTTCTGTTAACACCAAGCAAATCTCCATTTTGGCATTGTTTTGCAAGGGTATTCCTCATGCTGTAAAAAAATGGGGTACCTGCCTTATAAGTGCTTCTTCAAGTGCTCTCTCTTCAGTGAGGACAATTATAGTCACTTGTTCTGAACCTCTAGCCCACGCGCCTTGCTCCACTTACACTATTTCCAGTTCCTACATTCTGTGCTGCTTCTATTTTTTTCCCACGGCATCAATCACTTTTTAAGATCATGCGACTTCCTTGCATAATACATATTTGGTTCATTGTCTATCTCCTCCTTGCTCAACTTCAAACTCCTCAAGGACCAGAATTGTTCTATTTTTGTTGACCAGAGTATTTCAAACACTTAGGCACATAGGAGTTGTCCAGAAGATGTCCACAATAAGCACTCTTTGAGTGATAAAATGAACCCTCACTACAATATTATGAGAAAGACACAATTACTTCTTTGCAGGCGAGGACACTGAAGCTTAGAAAATGTAAATAATTCATTAAGGATCATACTTCTTGCGATGTCATAGCCCAGATTCCAAGCCAAGTTTCCCTCTCTCTCCCTCCCCCTGCTCTCTTTCTGTCTCACACTCAATGGTATTTGCCCAAGTGGGTAAAGAAAAGAGATATCAAACCAAGGGAAGGGAAGGGAGTGGAAAGAGGGGACAGGAATAAATTTCTGTGTGCCAATCTAAGCAGTTTGAACTACTTTCCATAGCAGAAACTCTGAACAGAATGGTGTCCTAATTAAATCCATTTCTTGGGAACATAATTCAAATAATTGTGAAGTAGAGCAGTGAAAGCCAATAAATTCCTAGCAGGGGAAACATCACATTAAAAGGGGCCTCATGCAATGCTAAGATTTCCACCGCTATAAACTACGGCCTTCCTTCTAAGTCTTAAGCTTGGAGTTCATTTGCCCAGGTCCTCACTAAGGAAAAGTCTAACATAGCATGAGTATTTGTAAACTTATATTTTATTCAGATACTTTAGAAATTGATAAACTAAACAAGTGAGTTACTTTCCATTTGGGTTCAATCACAGTTGTCAGCAGTATATTGAAGCACCAGGTGGGAAATCTCTTGAGATGCTGTGTTTTTACCAGGGGCCAGGTCGTATCACCTGACACATTCAAGGGCTCTCTGACGTGCCATGAAAGTGCTGGCTCACAATGCAGATATGTTCTGAAATAGGCAGCAACTAGATGGTGTCCTTTAACCTGTGTTTCTTGTGTCATCGAATTAAATAAATACACAACCCCAGGGTGTTGCTCAGCTGCTTAACTGGCCCCCAAGGTAGAGCTCTACCATCTCATAGTCTTCCTCACGAGTCAGAAAGGGTAAAGGCACAAGAGCAATAAGACTACACACCAATTATAAATAATGCATATATTAATAGATAATATTCATTTTCATTACATTAAAGTTGCTATTAAATACTTCTTTGATTAATGAGTAAAAAATATTCTCCACATAAATAATTTTAAATATTAATAAATAGATTCTGATTTAAAAATTCAAACATTATGGGCTGCGTGACTCTCATTTGGATGCCTTCCGGTCCCGAGACAGCATCTGACTCCTCCTTCGCTTCCGCTGCTTCGGCAGCAGATCGTCCATCACTGTTTTGAGTTCAATGATTGCCTGGCGCTGGACATGCTCGTCCTTGACCTAATGTGAGACAGAGCGCAAAATTAACTTCAGGCACATGAGCCATCAAGATAGTCTCCTTTCAACATCAGAGTCAATGAAAATGGAAGTATTTCTTTTTTTTTTTTTTTTTTTTTGCGGTACTGGGGATCGAACTCAGGACCCTGTGCTTGCTAGGCAAGCGCTTATTCCACTGAGCTATATCCCCAGCCCCGGAAGTATTTCTTTTGAAAAGGTGACTCTGAGTGGTAATATATTTACACGCAATATTCACTTTTTATCAATTAAGGCTACAGTGATAATTTCCCAGTTTTGCCATAAGGTAGTAGGACACATCACAAGTCCTTCATTTTACTGCTACAGAATTCTCAAAATTATATAATGAAATAAGCCCTAAAGCAAAGTGGTGGGGAAAAAAAGGTGGGGGTTAGTCCCGGGCACGCAATAACTCTGAATCTGTCGCCCAGGCCGGAGAGACTTTTCCAGGCTGAAAGGCAAGCCCGGACAGCACCGGGTCAGGACCAAGGGCTTCCTCCGCTGCTCCCTACCAGGGAGCTCTGGTGCTCTCTCTCCTTTCTGTCCCTGGCAGCTTACACAAGACAAGACAAAAGCAGACCCAGATATAGTGAAAACCAGCACAAATCCTCAGGCACAAGCCTTAACAAGAGCAATTTCCTTCTCATTTGAGCCCATTTATATCAAAGTCAAAGCCAGAGGATTTGGGAGGCCTTTGTCTTACACATAAAGTTTGGAAAACATGACTTTATGCTTTAAATTTATCATTCAGGTTCTAGAAGCACTAATTTCAGACCTCAAGACGATTTCCAAAGGCTGGGGATATAGCTCAGTGGAATAAGTGCTTGCCTGGCAAGCACAAGGTTCTGAGTTCAATCCCCAGTACCGCAAAAAAAAATAAATAAATAAATAAATAAAAAAGACGATTTCCTGAGATAAGAATGAGGAGCCTAGAGATTTCTCCAGAGGAGATCATTAGGATCTGAGAGGTAATAGAACAACCCCTTAATGAGTTGTAAATCCTATTTTCTTTTTCCTAAGAACAAAGAGCACTTCTAATTGGGCTACGTAGTCTGAGTGGTGACCAGACACCACAGAGAGATGACTGCGGCTTCCTCAAAGTCTACACCTTTCTCTGTTCTCATTGTCCACCACAGCCTGCGAACTTTTAGAGCAAGGTGACTGTAGAGCTTATGTAGTGACTCAGGAGGCTCGTTTTGAGGGGAAGAAGCTGACAGGCAGCCAGGCTTGTGATTCATTCGAGGTCACAGTCCCTTGGCCAACTTCAGAGGAGAACAAGCTTTCTCACCCCTCCCACTGCTCTTTCCATTGAGACACACAGCCTTTCCTCCAAAGCAAGATAATTTCCATCGCTCGGCAGGGAACAGTGAGAGAGCTTCTCACTGCTTCCTCTACCACTTCCCTACTTCCTCCACGCTGGATTTATCCATTCACTGGCTTCTGAGTAATAGTTTCAGTGCCTGTGTTTGTCCAAGTAACACATTTAAATGATTCCTGTGTGAATGTGAAAAAATCACCCAAAACATGCATGGAATCAGTAAGGAAAAATTCTAGCCATTGGTTCATTTCACAGCCTTAACAAATATTAAGTAGCTAATTTCTACTCCCTGAGAGTTAAATTTTGTGCAAAAGCTTCCACTTTAAAGCAGAAAACTGAAATTTGCTCACCGAAATTTGAGACAGGTTTTTAAAGGCCTCCTGGGTGCAATAGCTCCTAAAGAATTTAGAAGTGATGTTTTCTTTGATGGTGTTTGCACTCCTTTGGGTGGTCTCATCGCCTTTAACTATTTCAAAGAGTTTGAAGTAGAAGGAGACAATTTGGCTCTGAATTATTTTTCTGTCACTCTCCTTGGGAGAAAAGAGCATAGAGGACAATGTGAAGCTATTCATCAGAAAACAGCAACCGAAATACCAGCCAAATAGGAATGTTCAGCTCACCTCTTGGCAATTCTTCAAAAGGTCTACGAAAAGAGTCCCATTATCTCCTACATCTGAGTTATCTGCTTTCTGAGGAAATTAGACAAAGAAATTAGTCCATACATTGTCCCAAATATGTCCATAAAGTTAGTTGAACTCAGATGATGAAAGCAGTCATTGGTTTCCTTTTCAACCCTTGTATTTCATTGTAACAGTAAATATTCCCAAAAGTTTTTACACTAGATTTAGCCAAAGACTAATGTCTTCCTTTAGTTTTCCTCATAACTGGTATAAATTGCAAAGTTGCCAGCAAGGCTGTTGACAGTTCAAATGTCCCAAATAACTACAGTGACAAGGTTCAAAAAAAAAAAAGTATCTTCAAGCATGGGAGGAAAAAATCATCCCACTAAAATATACTGCCTCCCTATGGTACAGAGTTCTGGAACATCTACCTGTACCCTCCTGCAGGGTATTATAATGTCACCTTTTAAAAATATTTTCAAATACGTATGTGTGTGAGACATTTAACTTACACTGTAAGAATAAAACGTATTGTGAATGTTTGAACATTATTATAAGACCTAATATTGAACAAATAGTAGGTTATTTAAAATGCAAAAACTGTTTACATTCACCATAGATAAAACTTAAAAAGAAATTTATAAAACAAACATTTTAAAGCCCTAATCCAGAATCATCACTCTTATAAAATCTCAGCAAGTGACTGACTTCAATAATAATTCATAGGTAATATACACAGAGCACTAAAATTTTGAAATCACTTATGGAAGAAAACAGCTATAAGCCAAAACGTCAAGAAAGTCACCTTCTTTTATTTAATTAATAAATTCTTTCCTGTTGCTACTTATAATGCTAATCTTGACCTTTTACTGTCACCGTCATCATAGTCTGGGAAATCAGAAACTAATAGTTAATCATTTTTCAGTATCAAATACTCCTTGGCTTATCATAAGTGAATGGATTTTTGCCACAAAATGATCAAAACCACTATGCTTTATACCTATATCATGCCCATCTTTTGGAGGATTCGTGAATCCCCTCTAAGTCTCTGTGGCAAATTAGGCAGAAGGTTAAAAAACATTTAGATTATTTAATTAAGAAATATCCCACCAACAATATGAAAAGTAACATCACATCTTCTCAAAAGAACTCTGAACTAGAGGTGACAGCCTATCAGATATAATAAGTCAACATTCAGTCATTTTTTTAACCATAAAAAGTACTATTAAAGGATCATACTTACAAAATACTCCTTCAGAGAGTTTATTTCTTTCATAAATGTTTTCTCACAATAACAGCTAGAAAAACCCAGAATGATGCAGAGCTGAAGAGCAAAGACGGAGTCTGTGAGCTTCATGGTTCCAGAGAGTTCGGCTGAAGGAGAAATCCGTCGCTGCTGTACTGACTCGATCAAGTCCACAGGACTTCGCTGATCTGCCTTTCAGCGCCTGATCCACAGGTGATCAAAACAACGTACTGCCTCTCCTTTTACTCGGGTATTTATACCTAATTGAAGTCTCATCAGGATTACGTATTTTCACAAGTTTTTTTTTAAGATGAGATGGTGACAGATAGGCAGGGATGCGAGTTAGTTTGTATTAATAACTATGGTTTTGTGGCATTTTGATGTTGTAGTTAGAGTTTCCTTTCAACTCCTTGGGCCCTTTGACGGTGAGACAGACCCATTGTGCCCACTTGTGCCATTCTGGTGAGATCCTTTGAAAACACTTTTACTTCACACCATTCAAGGGCTGGAAATTTCTCTGCAGATCCCCTGTTCGCCCTTGCAAAGCTGACTCCTCATCCACAGAGCACACTGATCAGGGCTTGTGGTTGGGTAACAGTGACAAAGGAAATTCTAGGGCCTCACAAACCTTACAAAGGGGGAGCCTTTCTAAATTTTTCTTGCAAATGACCAGAAAGCAAGGAAAGAACACGGTTAAAAAACCAATGTGGTAAGGAAGTCCTTCATCGGAATTGGTTAGGAAACTATCTACCATACATTTCAAATTACTCTAGTCCAACACTGCCCAAAAGACATATAATGCAAGTCACACAGGTAAATTTAAATCGCCTAGTGGACTCATTAATAAGAGTAAAAATAACTTGTAAAAACTAATTTTTAAAATATTGTATTTAAGTCAACATATCCAAAGTACCATTTCAATATATATCAAATCATTACTAATAAGTTATTTTCTATTACTTTTGTCACACTAAAGCCTTAGGGTCAGTATATATTTCACATGTACACCTCGATTTGGACTACCTTCTAGGAATGTAATTCAGTAGTAGACCACTTGCCTAGCATATATGAGGCCCTGGGCTCAACCCCAGTGCAGAGAAAAAGGAAAGGAAAAAATCAGGGCTAGTCATATTTCAGGTGTCCAGTAGCCTCATGTGGCTAGCAGCTACTGTATTGAACAAGGTGGCTAGAGACAATTGTTCCAAATAATCATTAATAGTGGAGAATTTTTTACCTTTTTCTTTTTTTTGGTCTGTTTGAGACAGGGTCTCACTATGCAGTTCAGGCTGGCCTTGAACTTGCAACAATCCTCCTGCCTCAGCCTCTTAAAAACTTTTTAAATTTCTTTTCATCTGAAAATTCTAGTATTCCTCCTCATCTCTTCAAAATTTATAAAGTACAGCACTCAGGATGGTGCACTAGGCCCTCCAGTTCCAACGCACCTTGACTTCTACCTACACTGTGGACGCTGGGTGCAGTGGTTACCGGCGCAGACCTTCAGTCCTGGCTCTGCTACGGCCTAGCTCTGGGATACTGAGTGAGCATCTTTTCTATGACTCAGTTTCCTTAGATGTAAAATAGGCTTAATGACAGTATCTCCTTCTAGGCTTCAGTCGAAAATTGTGCATAAGGCTAAGCACAAAGAGTTCAGTTAGACGATCCATATAAAGTAGAATTTTTCTTCATCTAGTGCAATCCCTCAATGAATCTTCTCCGTTGTTATTCAGGTACATTGAGGGACTAGTCATTCCTTAAAAACACATCTTGAACTCTGCTCTTGTAGTGTCTTTGGTCTAATTTCCCCTTTCCTTCATCTGTGCTCCTCAAAGTAACATCCAGCCATCTAGGCCCAACCCCAAAATCATCATCTCCATGAGTTCTCCCAGAACAACCTTACCGAAAGTTAACCCCATATCCTCTGTGCTGGTCTAACTCTTAGTTCACACTTTTCTTAGAGTCATGATCCCTCAGCTTGATGTTAGAGGTAATTGCTTATAGGTTTAAGCCCATATTTAACTGAGTTCCTTAGAATCAAAAATTGTTGTATTGTTTTCATGATGTCCTTTTCTTCCCTAAGACTTTTTAGCAAGGAAATTTTCTGGTAGATAACACTAAAATGAATGTGAATTTCAGTGCTCCCTTAAGGATCTAATTTGAGTTATTGCCTCAAGTTCTAATCCCAGTGTTATCAGGCCTAACCTACAGGAACCTCATTTTTAATGAAACAAGATTGATTATTAATGTCAGAAGCATCATGCTGTATTTCTTCAACCAACACATGCTGACTAGGACAATTCCATGTATTATTTTACATTTTCAAAAAGCCTACTTTATGCTTTTTTAAAAAAAGAAATCTCTTTAAGGAGCTACCTTCCCCAAAAAATAAACAAAATTTTTCAAAATATCAGAACAGAGCTGAGAGGTTAAAGCCTCCTGTTCATCAAGCGAAGAATAGGGCAATTACTTTGCTTCACACAGAACTACTATTGCTCTTTCTAAGGAAGACATGGCCTGGAGAGTGCGCCGAGACAGAGCTCTGGTGCTCAGTGCTTCCGAAAACCCCCTACCCTAACTATGAGTCATGGAGGCAAATATCCCAGCCTTCCTGGAGGTAAATTAATTCTATCCTTTCCTCAATTCATCTACTGGACTACAGTTTTGGAAAAAAGAAGTTAAAAATAATGTTCTGTGTAGCTGAATTGTATGCAGCTCCAGCCTTTTTAAATTGAAAATGCCTATATGGAATTGTGAATATGTACTAAGAATATATTCATAATGTGGCCAAATGTTTGAGTTAGTAACTACATGGCTAAAATCTAATCTCTAACAACTCTTGATGGTAGTATGGCCAAGCACGTAATCGTGGAATTATAAACAGTACCCATTCCTTCACTTCTTAGATTAGTAAATCAAGACCCAGAAACACAGTGATATGTTTTCATTCATTCAACTAGTTAAAGCAGAGCTGAGTCTAAAACCAAATTATATTCCTTAATCATCCCATCTCCTAACTGATCAATACCTACTAAATTTATTGTATATTCCTCTAAATATGTTAGATACGTGAATTCAAACACTTAAATTCAATCAGGCTTTGGTTTCTTGGATTTTTTTCTCTCCTATAGAAATTGTGTTCACCACGCTTTAACTCTTCAAAATACAGCAAGAGTAAGAACAAAGATTTTGAAATTTTTGGCCAGACATCCCAGCAGACTCAAAGTCATGGGCATGTAGCCTGTGCAATCTGTCAGGAAAACCTCAATTTGGAACAACTCATACATGGCTCAATGCTCCGTTGCTATCTTTTTGAAATTCCTAATCATTTTTTTAACAAGGGCCTATGTTCTAATTTTGCATTAGTTCCTGCAGATTATGTAACTAACTGGTTTTGTATCCAGGCTGGAAGTAAATCATCTACTGTTAGTTTATCGTCTTTGAACATATGATTCTTTAGTTTAGAATGTTGTCACTATAATAATATACCCTTTTATGATCTTTTCCTGTCTTGTCAACTTTGCAAGCAGAGAAATTTCTCTCTCTTTTCTCCCTGTAAAACACCTTACGTTGCACACGCAAACTAGAGGTTTCACACCTTTTTGGTTCAGCCAATGCTGAGACTGCAGAATAATTCGCCACCAAGATATTCATTAGGTTTTTCAAAGCCACCAGGAGCCAAGGTGTGACCATATTCGTAAAACAGAGGGGCTGAAAACTTTCTTTTTTCTTCTCAGCTAGACTTTCTTTTTGAAAACTGGCTATGGCTGTGCATTATGCATCAGGAAGATTTCAGCTGTATCTCATGCTCTCCTCAGCCTTAACTGTGTAGACAGTCAGTCAGACAAAACTTACACCTTGGTTTCTCCTTTCCTTTGTGAGCAGCAGTCACATCCTCAGCACTCACAACCAAATTATCTCATCCTAACTTTGGTGTAGATTCTTCCACTCAGTATGAGTCAATATTGGATCCATGCTCCCACGCTATTTTGACTTCTGGAACTCCTGACATCATGTGGGCTGAGCCTACGGAAGGAGCACGACATACACAGTGGCGGTCCGTGTGGGGTCAGAATTGCCCCACGGTTTGACTCATACTATCCCATATGTTGCAGGAAAGTTTTATGAATCCTCCATTTTCATTCAGACCACTTAGGCAACTTGGACGGGTGCGTCACGTAATTTTGAAGATGCTATGCAGTACAATCATCAGTTTATGACATTGTTGATTTTGTCAGATGAGATTGTGCTTGACAATCTAGAAACTCATGGTCTGCCTGAAAGGTCATATTTTTGTTCTGTAAGGAATTATAAAGCACTTACTGAGTGCTTGAGATAGGGTTACCAAAGCAGGATGTAAAGTTTTACTGTGAAAATATTTGTTTATATCTTAATTTCAACTAATTAGTATGTCCTTACTGAGCACATCCTACTTGCTCATAACTTTAGGGATTTCAAAGACGTTAACATGGGAAAACTTGGAAGCTAAAGTCAATTCCCCTTTTCCAAGAATAGGATAGGGAGTCATGTTTTCTTTCTCTTCTTCGTATATTTTCTTCAGAGTCCACATAGTCAGGAGAACTGGTTATTGGTAAGAGGGAAAAAAACACATATTTGACATAATGCATACACTCACGCTTCTTATGCCAATAGCAGATGTCATCAACAAGTTATGCCATTCTTTCCCATTAATGCAGATATTAACATTGAGACTGCAGCAGACCCTGCCCACGGTTCCATTACCCATCTGACCCCTTTCCTTGGTGCTATCCCTCTTAGGTAGGTCTCCAAATGAGTTGTTTTGATCACAAGGAAGTGAAAGACATGATCTCTCCCTCCAAGAAATTAGTATTAGAGAAAAAATTACAACCATGAACTACTGTACAGGAAAGAACTTCAGCCTAAAAGCAAGAAGTCCCAAATTCTGGTCTTGGATCTGTTTTTGAAACAAGGTGGGGTTTTGAGGAAAACCTTTACCCATGCCTGACACCTCAGCTGTGTCATTTTTAAAGAGAAAATATGGACCCAGTAAACGCTAAGTGTCTCTCCATTTCTATAATTTTGTCTCTATGGAAATGATTTATGACAAGTATAAGACATTAGCAAAGATTAAGGTTAAATGAGGTAATAACAGATTTAGAGATTCAAAGAGAAATAATCATCTAAATGATAGGAAAGTGGGAAAATTTCACCAATGATGAGTTTAAATTTAGGCTAAACTTGAACTTTAAATTTGAACTTTGAAAGAATACATCGAATTTGTAAGAAAAGGTGTAGAATAACACTTAAAACTTACATATGACCCTCCAATCATGTGTTTTATTAACTCAGTTGTCTCAGGTAGTGTTGAATGCTCAACATTTGGTTACCAAAGCAGGATGTAAAGTTTTATTGTGAAAATAAGTTGAATATAGGCCTGGTAGTTTGGATGACTTGTGGGCTCAGACCAAGGAAAGCCCTGGGTAATTCTTCCAGCTCTCTCCTCTTTGGCTGTAACAGTAATGGAGATAACGTGTTTGAGGACATGAAATGCGGTGTACAGAATACATGTTGCATCTATTTGCTTTCAGAACCTCTAAAATAATAACAAAGACATAAAAAAGCTCAGGAGCCTGGGATATAGCTCAGTCATAAGCGCCTGCCCAGCAAGGATAAGGTCCTGAGTTCTATTACCAGTACCCCTGAAAATAAATAAATAAATAAATACATAAAGCTCAAAAGGAAAAATGAGTGAGATAACCACAAATTGGAAAGATGGAGAAAAAGATGATCAAGTAATAACTGGCTTCAGTTTTAGATTTTTTTACTATGGCAAACACCCACGTCAAGGAATTTAACAAGATGAGAGTTAGTTTCCATTGCAGGTTAGCAGAAGACTCAGGGATCAAAATGTCAGATACCTCAGAAGGAGTAAGTTCAGGTTGGGGTTGAAAATGGGACAATTGATCGCAAATATATGTAACAAGATGTAGTTGGATTCCTTCTGGGCAACTCATCCAAGCCTCTGCTCCATGACATCTGGTTTGAAAGCTGGAAGTCTTTTTCTAGCAAAGTTCTAGATATTCAGCACATTTGAAAAGGGAAATTATAAAATTAGAAGCTAACTGAAAATCACCCTATTAAACAGTAAGATCACTAGGCTTCTAGAAGGTTAGCTAATGGATGACTATAAGATACCTCTCTGGGAAAAGGTCAGCCCTAAATATACTAACAGTTAGGGTTTCCACAATGAAACACATGGACTTCAAGTATGTTATTAGAAGCCTTGTAAGTCAATAGGCCCTATCCATAAATATACTATACCAAATCTAACAGACAGAACTTAATTATGAGTTAATGCAACGTAACAGAAACAAGTGAAATAAACAAAATGCAACAGAAAATACAAAACATAATACAACAGAAATAAACTTGAATGAAACGAAGATAATATAGAGAAAAAATAGTACAAAAGGAAAAACTATCTAAAAAGTACAATTTATGAAATAAGAAAAGCTTAAAAAACAACAGATGGCTGAAAAACAAAGTGAGGAAATCTCCAAGAAAGAAAGAAGTGACCAAACACCAAATAAATATTTAAAATATAGGAATCCAAGGAGTTGGTTGCAGAAGGCCAGCAGCTGAATAAACAAGCTCCAGAGAGAGGAAAGAAGTGAATGAAGAAAAGAAATTATCGAGGAAATTAGTTAACATTACCCTGAAGACCGTGAGTGACCCAGTAGAAAATCCCTATGAATGTCCAATAAAATGAATGAGAGAAAGACTGACCCCAAGATACATCATCAAATTAAAAAGAATCTTGAATAGAGAAGACCCTTAAACTTCAAGGGGAAAAAAGTGAGTTTCACACAAAGCAGCAGGAGGCATAATGCCCTCAAGTTTCTCAACAGCTACACACAGAAGGAGCCATGTTTTCAAATGACTTAATAATTCTGAGTAAGACTGTGTCTGAACTAGAATTTCATACTCAGCCAAACTACTAATCAACTCCTAGGATGAGAACAACGTTCATTCATGCCAGAGTTCATAACTTTATTCTTTCTTTATCCTTTCTCATGAAGCATTTTGAGAAGATTCAGAAAGTTTCAACCAAAGTAAAAAATAAATTCCGGAAGACCTGGATTCAGAAAACAAAAGAACCAATGCAGAAAAAAAACTATGAGAGTTTCCAGCAGATTTGGATGGATATCCCAAGGGAAAAAAATGCACATCAGGTCTTAGAACAACTAACACTAGCTGGAACTGAAGGACCAAGGAGTCCAGGGATGGGGATCCAAAACAATAAAGTCACTGAGAGTCACACTCCCCAACAATTTCACCCCATGAAATAGTGAGGGCAGGGTGACACGTCAGCGATGGGTATGGGTGAACTAAGAAAACAACAGCGGTTATTAACTTTAAAAAGCACATTGCGCATGGAGAACATGCCATGATGTATAACAAATACTGTGAGCAATGCTAAATTGATCATCCTCATGCATATTTTACTCCCAAATGTAACCTAGTTATACTGGGAAGACAATAGAATAGGGAAGCTAAGGACATGTACACAGGATAAAGTAAATCATGCTTTTCTTTTTTAATTTTAATATTATTTTATTTTAATTTGAAGAGAAAAACAGCAACAAAACAGTTTCAAAACAGGTTAGTACGAGAGTTACAATAATTAATACATTGCATAGTGTTGCCTTGGTAGTAGTTATTCATTCAGAGTACAAGATACAGGCATGATATCTTGTCCAGACAATATTAGCACAAACCTTTCTTGTCAATGAACTGAGAGACTAGCTGTATAAACTATTTTGTGTATAAATACATATTTTTTTCTTTTTCCCTTTCTTCCTTTCCCCTTTCTCTATCAGTTTGTCTTTCATTTTGAACAGTTTCTTTTGTGAGCAGCTTGTAGATACTATCTGAAACCAGAAAAAAATCAGTGCAAGAAATTTTTAGTGATAGAGAACTAAGTAGAGATTAAGTTAAGAAATAAGGTTTAAGAAATTGAAAGTGATTTTTCAGATAACTTTTTTAGAAGCACATGGACCAGAGATCGACTAGTTTTTTGTTTTAAGGCTTCATGTGTACATTAGGAGTCTCCAAGGTCACCTTAATTGATTAGCCAACTGGAATTTCAGGGGCACCCAAGACTACCTCCATGTTCAAGAGCTCGTTATAAGGACTCGGAGGATGCAGAAGTCGTTATATTCATGACTGTGGTCTACTACAGCATAAGAACACATACTAAAAGCAGCAGAGAGGCACACAGGGCTCGATCCAGGAGCCCTCCATGCACAGAACTCCCAGTTATCTTTGATCAACAGAGCAATGGAAAGTGATCTTACTCCAACAGTGATGCTCAACAGTATGAACATGCACGTTGCCAAGCAGACCTCGCCCAAGACTTGGGGTCCGGAGGTTCTGTCAAGCTGGGTCACACAGACATAGTTGATTGCCTGTGTAACCGACTTTAGTCTCCAGCACTTCCAGAGGTTAATCTCACACTTTGTGGCCCAAACTTCCACTATAATCACCTCATTAGCATAAACCACTGGGTATGGCTCAAAGGCCTCCAGTAAACAGGGACATGCTTATCAGGCAGGGAGTTCTAAGGGTTTAGTACTTACATCCCTGAACTGATGGTAAAGTTCAACCCTCTCTTTGAATAAAATTTTACTTCCCATATAATATCTGTATTATTTTATTTTTCTGCTTTATACAGTTTGTCCTGCTAGAATATGTATAGGATTCTCTTACACAATTTTGTATTCAGTTGATGAGTAGGAAAATTATGTTGGCAAAATGTGGAATTAATTGTGGTTCAGAATAGATTTTCCCATTGTGTTAGTGTTTTAAGGAAATCAAGTACAGTTTTTCTTATAATCATTCAAAATCCTGAGCAATATTTTATTTTTTAAAAGTTACAGAAATGTTTTACCTTAATACAAGTAATAGTTTGTTTGGTGGATTCAAAAATTGCTAAAACTACTTTCAATGTCCTGCACATTTGCTTACTGTGCTATTATTGTGGTTGTAGGATAAAAGTACACTGTGGAAGCAAATGTGGTGCCAAGAGAAAGTGACTTTTTCTTTGTATATGTTAAGCAGTGTTAGAAGGAATGGGGCACCTTTTTAAAGATCATAGTTACTTCTGGCTGGGCATGGTGGGGCACCCCTGTAATCCCAGCACTTAGGAGGCTGAGGCAGGACTATCATTGTGAGTTCGAGACCATCCTGGGCTACAAAGTAAGCTCAAGGCCAGCCTGAATGCACAATGAGACCCTGTCTCAAAAAAACAAAAAATAATCATAATTACTTCTAAACCAGATTTCATTTCTACTCGTGTTTTATGTGCCAAACTCCAAAGTGTATTGGGCTTGAATCTCTGAACACTGCAGACCCATTAAAAGACTGTTCTGATTGTCACAAAGTGTAGTGCCTGAAAACATTCTTAAGCTGATTGTCTTTAAAAATGAAAGTTCTCCAAAATCAAAACACTGAAAGTAGTTTTAGCAAGTTTTGAATCCACCAAACAATTACTTGTATTAAGGTAAAACATTTCTATAACTTTTAAAAAATAAACTATCGTTCAGGCTTTTGAATGATTATAACAAAAACTGTACTTGACTTCCTTAAAATATTAACACAGTAGGAAAATCTATTATGAACCAAAATTAATTCCACATTCCAACAAATAATGGTTAAACCTTCAACTACCTGCAAAATACCAAGTACCAAGAAGCAAACAGGAAAAACAAGGGAACGGTGTAAACGGCTGCCTCACAGATGGGACTTTTGACGGAGACGAAGAGAATCTCTACCAGGAGCACGTGTTAGCAGGCTCCACATCCCAAAAGAGGAAGCAGCAGTGCAAATCAAGGTTTCAAAGGATAAATTCACCGTGGTGATAGATGGAAACGCTCCCTAGAAATTTAACAGTGTGTTATTTTGATTCATTTTCTTGTTTTTGTTAATGGTCTGATTATAGAGTGCAAGCAGTACTAAATGGTAGGTTAGTCCATTTTCACTATTGTAACAAAGTACCTGAGGCAGGTTAGTCTTACACAGGAAAAATGTATATTTCACTCTGAAAAGGCTGAAAGTCCAAACAGCGAGGCACAACTCCAGTGAGAACTGTCCCTGCGCACAGCAGACGGCAGTGGTGGAAGCACAAGAAGAAGAAACATATCACACCATGTTAAAGGAAACCAGAGACAGAGTAGCATCCGTGGTCTCTTTGGAGTGTGTGGTCCCAGCTGATCTAGGGACTTTTAATTAGGCCCCAAGTCTTAAAGGCTTCACTTCCCAATGCTGCAGTACTAAGAACCAAGCTTCCAACATAGGAAGGGACCCCCATGTGAACTGTATCCAAACCATAGCAAATGCACTGTTCTGATCCCCATAAGATCCTACTACTTTCGGCTTGAGATTTTGCAAGGCCTGTATGTTATCATTTCCCAGATAAACTTAAATGATCAATAGTCAAAATGATATATAAATTGAAGGCTCTTAGCTTTAGCTTCAATATCCCTCACTGTTCTGCTGAGAGGAGAAATACCTACTGCACTGATATGTTCACTTTGGACTTTACCTGAGCAAGAAACAAATTTTTGTTAGGGATAAACCACTGCATATTTTGAAAGCACCCATATTACTTCACTTACTATACCTACTGAAGCCACTTATCTTGTCTACTACTTTTACCTAAATAAACATGTATATTCCACATTTTTAACTCATTTTAGGGCATTAAAACAAATACTGTCACTAAATACCTAGACTTACATCGCTGCAAAACCTATGCCCTTTATATTTGCTACAACCCTAAAATATGTTTGTTTGTATATTTTCTTTTTAAAATTGTCTTTGTAAGAATTATTTTAAGAATACTATAAGGTCACTCTTTTCAATTCATCAAAGCTTTTAATTGTGCTTTTGTTTTTAGATCTTTTTGTTTTTTTTCTTTTATTTTGTCTTGCTTGTTTTCATGGTGAGTAACAACGAAAGGTTTTGTGTATGCCTCAATTGTGGAAGCAATAGGTACACAATCCTAGGTTTAAAAAAACTGAAGTTCTCATCTATTTTCCTGCTTCAAATTATCTTGCTTGAAATTATAGCACAAATTTATTACTACAAGTAATTCTAAATATATATCAGTTACTTTAATTAAAATTTGGCATCTCCAGACTTAATGATGTATGACTTGTCTTATTTGAAAATTAGAAACATCATTTGCTCATTAGAATCATAGATCATAATTTGTATGCTGGTCACAGCTATGATTTTATTAGACCATTTCAACAACAATAACAACAACAAAATCTTCTTCCTAAAAATAAAAAAAAAAGAAAAATGAGAAAAAGAATTAATCAGAGGGGAAATCTAAATGACAGTCAGTCTATACTTCCACTAAGAAAGTGAAAGAACTCAAGACTGGGAAATATTTCTTGTCACCCAAGGTGGAATTTGAAGTATTTTTCTAGTTGGCTTTTTTCTGCAAGACTACACTGTGGTCAGGGGTTTCCCCTAAGGTACTGCTCACCTCTTGCCAATGAACAATAAGTTGGGAACTTAGGTTTTCTTTTTAGTCACCTGATAGGATTTCCCAGGACAGAGGTGTGAAGCCAGTGTTGACCTGACTTCCCATCTCCTTCCTGTGGGCCGCCCAGAGATGAAGGAAAGTGCCCTCGTTCCCCCACCTGCCACTGACGTCACTTCCTCCCTGACAGCCCTGCCCTCTGATGTGTGTAGAAGCTTCACAGATGGTCCCGTCCCTGCGGAGAACAGAGGCTCAGAGTGACAGATGCGGGGCAGCATGCTCTGTCAGAGTCAAGAGGCTTGACTTCCTCCTTTCTGAAGAACTGTAAACCACCTGCAAAGCATGGCAGTTCTGCATCTTCCCTCTTCTGAGTAGCCACACCCCCGACACAGATGCAACAGGCTGGAGCACAAACTACAGAAGCATAGAAATTTATCTGATGTTAAACCTCTGAATAACCTCACCTGAAGTTTGCCCCTTAAAAAAATAATCAAGGTATTCTTGATGTTTATCTCACCCACTATGCCTAGCAACCGCAGGGTCCTGAGTTCGATCCCCAGTACCGCAAAAAAAAAAAAAAAAAAAAGAATTTAGGGGCTGGGGATATAGCTCAGTGGAATAAGCGCTTGCCTATCTCACCCACTAACTAGTAGTGTCCTAGAGAACTGCAGTGTATCTTTGTCTCTTTATCTGTCCCAAAGTGCCATTCAGGGCTTCCCATGAACTATACACAGCCACTTAACCATTAGGCATGAGTGTGAGCCATCAAAAGCTCTTGGTCAAGTCTACAAGCTCAGAAGGACCTCAGTCCTTTAGTTCAGCTTGGTGCCAAACCATATGAGGAACGGGTCAGCACCTCATCGCACATGCTGACTTTAGCTTTCAGTTGTACCTGTCCCCTGTCATCTGAGGGACTGCAGTGATATCTGTCACAGAAGCTGTGGCTACTGATTACTCACTGTCAGACATAAGGATGAATCACTTTCATGAACAAATGATTCATACCAGTTTAAAGAGATTTCTTCATCTCACAACTACTCTAACTTATGTGATAACCTTCCTATGCTTGAGATTACAGTGATATCAAATTTCATTATTTTTCTGTACTATCCATGCATAGTATATATATACTGTATAGAAACAATTTAATTGTGTGCAATTGCTTATATAACATCATGGCCTCACTGATAAATTATCTTTTTAAATAATTCCTTCATCATAGCATCATATCTCCCAGCTCAGACTTAGCAGCCACTCTGCCTTTGAATTCTGGCTCAAATTTTTCCCAGCTGGGTAACCCTGAGAAAATTTCTTAAACACTGTGGATTTAGCAAACAAAATGGCCTTTACTTCATACAGTTGTCATGAGAATCAAATCAGTTATACTTGAAGCTCTAGGAATAGTGCTTGGCACTTAGTAAGCACAATATGTGTTCATTATTTTAATTTTAGTTTTATGGGTTATCAGCCCAAGGATAATGAGTTGTGACATTTAGAAGCAATGGGGCAGCAGGTAGGGACAGAAACGGAGGTTGCTGAGAGACATGGGCAGGGCTGCATACACCGACAACCACAGGTACTTTGCAGCACTGCCTGAATTATTTGCAGAAATTTCTTCTTCAGTTTTCATTATATCTTTTATTCCTCAGGGTCACTAGCATTACCCTATCGAAGTTGCATTTGACAGGACTTTTTGAGCTGCAAGAGATAGAAATCTCAGCCACACTCTTAACAGAGAAGTGTTTATTGGAAGGACACAAATATCTTGAGAAATGGGGAAAACCTCAGGGGCAGCTGGAATCAGGGATTCAAGTTTTGAGAGGATCTGTCTCACTAGCTCTCATCTCTGCTTCTTTTTGTGAGACAGCAGCAATCTTCCATACCATGGAGCAGCATCCTCCAGTGGGAAGAAAACTGAACTCCAAAATTTCATATTTCACCAGTTTTTGCTCCCAACAATACACTTCCGTTTTAGATTTCAGCTTGAAACAGTACTAATTTATGTCATACTTGTTGATCTCTTTATTACACATCCTCAAATTCAAACGACCATAGGAATGGTAAAAACCTAGAAGATTCAAAACACCAAGAGCTGCCCAGGAGGTGGAATGACAGGGACTCTCTTACTGATGCTGCATGCACTTGGGAAGGTGGCTGGTGGTTTCTCACAAAACTTTGGCCACATGATCCAGTAATCCCGCTCCTTGGTGTTTATCTGAATGTGTTAAAATCTTATATCCACGCAAAGCCCCTCACATGGATATTTACAGCAGCTTCACTTAAAGATATCAAAACTTATAAGCAACCTAGATATTCTCTGGTAGCTGAATGGATTGCGTTTGCATACTGTGGTATATCCATACAATGCGATATTATTCAACAAGAAAAAGAAATGATCTAGCAACCTATGAAAAAAAACAGAAGAATGTTAAATACATATTTTTCAAGTGAAAGAAGCCCTGAAAAGAATATATACTGTATAATCCCAGCCACATCACATGCTGGAAATGAAACATCAGTGATTGGTAGGCATTGATGAGGGGCAGAATCAGTGAAAAGGCATAACCCAGAGCTTTATAGGGAGTGAAAATACCTTGCATGGTACCATAATGAAAGACACAAGTTTGTCCAGACTCACAGAATGTACCACACCAAGAGCAAACTCTAACAAGAAATAAACCCTTTGAATGGTAATGTTGTGTCAATGAATGTTCATCAATTATAACAAATGTACTGCTCTGGTGTGGGATGGGTACTGGGGGAGGCTATGCATGTAAGGATATGTTATGTATATATGAGAAATCTGTGAACCTTCTTTTCAATTGGCTGTTCTTATATCAGTGTAGTCTATTTTTAAAAATACTTTAGGTATGAACTATTATTGTAGACACTAGGGAAGCACTGGTATAAAAAAGGGGGGAACTTCCTGACACCACAGATCTTTTTTATGGTGAGGAGATAGATATAAACATGTAATTATGTAATATGCTGGCGAGTAACGATTAAGACTCGACAAAGTGAAGTAGGAGCAAGGGCTGGTCTATTTTTGACGGAGGTTGGAGCTCTTCCAAGGCCAGACATTTAAGCAGAGTCCTGAATTGAGGGAGGGAAGAGCAGAGTCGTGAACGGGCTTGGGAAGAAAGTTCCAGGGTAGAGAAAAGAGCAAGATGAGAGAAGAGCGAAACAGGAAGGCAGGAGCGTCTACGGCCAGCTCCCAGTCCTAGTAAGGAGCAGAGATCAGGTCAACGAGATGGCCGGGGGCCCGGTGATGCTCCTGAAGAGAACTGTGGGCTCACTTTAGAGGACATGGAGTAAACTCTGTGGTGCTCTGGGTGAAGGAGTGACATGACCTGGCACAGGTTTTAACAGGGTCGTTGCAGCTGGTAAGTGGAAGCCCAGAAGGGAGCAAGAGTAGAAAGGTAGGATGAACTAGGAGGCTCTGCAGCGGCTCTGAAAACGCCAAGTGAGGGGCACTGTGAGGTTGGGAAACTGAGTCAAGTACCCAACTCAGAAGCAATCTACCAAAACTACAGTGACTAACCCACCACCACCAAAATCATGTATGGAGTGTGAGCCAGGTTCGTAGGATAGGGAAAGTGCTGCAAATAATTAGGCCCATCCCATACATTTAATTTACAAATTACCTCATAAAAGTTTCTTTAAAATTTAGACATATGCTGTCAACTCAGGATAGTATTTCAGCATTAATGCATAAATTTAACATGGTATAACGTTGAGATTTCTAATTTTTGAAGATAAGACTGAATCTTCCTTCTAAAATAATTTTTTGGTTTTTACTATATTTTTAATTGAGACATATTTGTACAAATTTATGGAATACACTGTGATGTTTAAATGCATGCATATAATGTGCAATAATCAGAATAATTTGCATATACATCACCTAAAAGAAATTCATTTCTTCATGTTAGGAATATTCGAAGTCCTCTGTACTAATTCTCTCAAGTACAATTTTAATGAAAATGTTTCCTAGGTAGCATTATTATCCTCAAAATGTACAGGCTAAAAGTTAACTGGTAATTTTTTTTTGAGGCAGTGTCTCATTTCCTAACCAAACTGAACTCAAACTCAGGAACCTCCCACCTCAGCATCCTGAGTAACTGAGATCACAAACATCCACCATATCCAACTTTAGTTGCTAATTTTTAAATTTTATAACCTAGTGTATAAAAATGTATAACATTATCAGAGCCAACTTGTTAGCAAGTAAAATCTTACCTTACCAGTATTAGCAGTAGTCATAAAAAAGGAGTTAACATTGGATTTTTTCATTCCTTAGCACATGGCACATCCAAAGTCAGGGTGTAAGAAACAGGCCTGGGGCACCATAGCATTTATTTAAAAACACGTGTGTTTACATGCAGATCCATCCTACTTATTCTGCCATATTTCACACTCAATTTTACTCATGTTTATAGTGCATTGATTTTTTCTCTCACTGCTAATGGATCTTAAAAGTCCATTTATAATGACTTTATTATCCATATTATTATTGACCTTTGAGTAAGAATCATTGCCCAAGCTTCTTTGTTCTCAGTTTTACTACGTCTATATGTTGGTGGACTCCCAATATCTACCTCAAGAAAAGATCATGCTCCAGAAGCTCTGACCTACCTCTCCATGACTGCATGGACATCTCTGATCAGATGTTATCTTGTTTAAGATTCTTTCATTCAGAAGAATTATAACATAAGCTACATTAAGCAAAGAAAGATTATTCTAAGGACTTTTGCTCAGATAATCCAAAACATAAGTTTAGCCATGGTTCAAAGGATTCTCTCAGTAGATGGCTGTCTCTGTCTCTGTACCTCTCTGTCTGTGGGGCGGCTACATGATTTCTCATTCACCTTTCTGTACTTTATTCTTTCTCTACCTGTATCTTTCCCTACTTCTCTTTCCACAGTACAAAAGCTCTGGTGTTTTTTCTGTCCTGTTTCCAGCCAGAGGCAGAGAATCAACTGTCAATGAACCATAAATCAAAATTTTCAGTAGGAACTGAGTGACATATAGATGGGTTGGTGTGCAGAACTCACACATCATTCTAAGTTTTGTGTGATATAGTGAAGTCACACTACATTTCCCAGAATCCTCTTCTCTGTACATTTCTTAGTTAGAGTTGGACTACTAAAGCCCTTGCAGAAGATTTACAAGGAAGAAGAGAGGAGAGGCCATTATTCTGGAGGCAGCACTGTACATTTCTCATTCAAAGACCCAAGTTCCCTTTCTGCAGCTAGGTTGTTAAATGAATTGGTTGCTAACTGAGGAATCGTATACAGTATGTACATTAAAATATTTGGATTTGCTGTACCAAAAAATGACATTGAGGCTCTATCAATAAGATGTATAGAACTGTACAAAAAAAGACAGGTTATAAGTCTAAATGTCAGGTGGTCAGTGTGAGAGACTGCCAACCTGTATTCTGACAAATGAAGCCCCTTGCCTCCATCTTTCCTTGACTTTGACCTCAACCCTACTGTCTTGGTTACTTTTCTCTCACTGCTGACACAAAATACCCAACACCCAAAATTAAGGAAGGAAAGGTTTATTTAGCTTACAGTTTCTGGAGATTTCAGTACATACTTGGTTGGTTCTGAGGCAGAGTAGCACATGGCAGAGGGCAAACGTTCATGTCAGCAGAGCACAGCAAAAACAACCAGCAAAAGGGAGGAATGGGGCAAGCAGCCTCTTTCTTCCCCTTACATTACAAAAAGGCTACCCATGTAACACTTCCATAATCTCCATGCCTTCCTCTTCCACAGGCTCAGGATGTATACCAAGTAAGCATCCTGGCTTCCTGCTGAGTCACTCAGCCAAACCTCTAGACTCCCCAAGTTGCACAATGTATCAATCATAACAATCCACTCCTTGTCAAATTGGCAACCAGACACATTTCTTTAAACCAGTTTCCAGATACAAAGACCTTATATTGCATTAGAAACATAGTATTTCACCCCTAAAGACTCATGTATATCCCTTCATGCAAAAGGCATTGCCAAAGTCCACAGTTTCATCATTGCTGAAAAGTTCAAGTCCCAAGTCTCCTCCAAGGTGTAAGGCAAACTCTTTAGTTACAAGCCCCTGTACAAATGAAAAGTTAAACACTTCAAGATTCAATGGCACAAAATAAACATCACCATTCCAAAAGGCACCAACAGGGAAATATAGAGCACTGGAACCCAAGCAAGTCCAAAATCTATCAGGGCTAACATTGTGTCCTGTAATTCCACATTCAGCATCTGAAGCAACTTATGGTATATTGTGAGCTCCAAAGGGCTTGCATGAGTCCACCCCTATGGCACTTCTGCTGGTTAGAGCCTCCGTGGCTTCTCTCTTAGGCTTGTCTTGCTCCCTCCTTGCAGCTTTCCTCAGATGATCCAGAGTCCTGTCTTTGCAGTCCACAGCTTTCCTGGAGCTTCCTTTCTGGCCAAACTCACATTTTAAAGCATCCTGCTGGGTGCTGCTCTTGATTCTCAATATAAATCTGGCTAAATGCCCCAACCAGCCATGCCACTTCCCCAACATTTGACTGCCTTGAAATTTCTTTTGCCAGATGACTCAGTTCACTGCTGCCCTTAATCTCAGTCTTAGGCAAAGTTTCCGAACATGAGCAAAATGCAGACAAACTTTCTGCCAGGCCATAACATACATCATCTGGAGTCCAACAACCAATGCAGTCCTCCCAACAGAAACCTCCCAAACCTTGCCTTTATTGGCAGGATTTCTATCAGCCTTCTGTTCTTCTGAGCTCTAGCCAGAATCTCCCAAACAGAACAGCCAAAGGTGTTCTAGTGAATCTCTTTTGGGTGACATCTCCAAAGTTTTCCAAACTCTTCCCACAAGCCATTTCCAAAGGCTCTTGAACCACATGGTCAGGTATAGTAACAGCAACAACCCCACTCCTGGTACCAAATCCTGTCTTGCTTACTTTTCTCTCATTGCTGAGACAAAATATCCAACACCCAAAATTAAGGAAGGAAAGGTTTATTTAGCTTACAGTTTCTGGAGATTTCAGTACATACTTGGTTGGTTCTGAGGCAGAGTAGCACATGGCAGAGGGCAAACGTTCGTGTCAGCAGAGCACAGCAAAAACAACCTGCAAAAGGGAGGAATGGAGCAAGCAGCCTCTTTCCTTCCCTTACATTGCAAAAAGGCTACTCTCACCCAGGGGCCGTGTAGCACTCACATAATCTCCATGCCCTCTTCTTCCACAGGCTCAGGATGAATACAAAGTAAGCACCCTGGCTTCCTGCTGAGTCACTCAGCCAAACCTCTAGACTCCGCAAATTGACACAATGTATCAACCATATACTCGCTTACTCACTGAGATATGCAAAACTGAATATAATTGGCTTATATTTAGCCAATTCCCTTAATTGGCTAAAAGAATGTGATCTACTCTGGCTGAGACACCAGTGTGTCTCATTGCAGCATGGGCAAGAATTGCCTCCCCACTCACTGAAGGCTGGAATGGGGGTTTGAGCAAGAACCTGTGAGATTCCAGGGCTAAGATATGAGATAACATCTCAGCTGAGGCCATGGGACTCAAAAAGAATTATACCTTCCTGGCACTAAAGGTGCAAGCCTTGCATACATCAAACTATCTGTTGCATTGCTTCCTGGCACAAAATTGTTCTGTTTCTCCTTACACCATGCCTATAAAGAGTCTCTTCATTAGCACTCTGCCATGAACCCTGCTCACCTTCCTAATTGAAACCAGTAAAAGCCATGAGTTTTGGGAGTAGTGGCCTTTTGTCCCATAGAGAATATTGGCCATCCCAGAGCCCCTGAACTGCAGAAAATTCTCCCTTTGCCTTTCTTTTGCATCCATATGTCATATTGCCAGGTGGGTTAGACTGACACCATCTGTGGGGGTTTCAGCAGTAAGTCCAAATAGTTGTTTAACTGGTGGGTCATTAAACAAGGAAGTTCTGTACATGAGTGCACATGAGGTTCAAAGCAGCTTCCAGGAAGCCTTCCTGAGAATCACCCACATCAGTGCTGCAGATCAAAGTGGTTCGTAGGAGCCTCCCAAGGTCCTTGAGATTGGCATCTGCTTAGCGCAGGTGTCACAACCAACCACTCAGCGCTGCAGGTAATGCTATCAGTGGCAGCTTGCCTGACTACAAGTAAGTGTTTGGTTCATTTTCTTAATTCTCTCTGATTCATGACATACATGCAAAACCTAAAGTAGCTTCTATTGCACCTTAGTAGACACTGACTTTTGTACCTTTTTAAACCAATAAATAAGATTTTATGGTTGATACATTGTGTTAACTTGGGGAGTCTAGAGGTTTGGCTAAGTAACTCAGCAGTTGTAAATCTTGGGGTAAAAAGGACATGCCCTTCCCCTTCTGGGATGCTGTTTATTATGTTAATTTGAGAAGTTTACAAGGTTAACTATGTGACTCAGAAGGGAGCCGGGGTGCTTATTTGTATTCATCCTAAACCTGAGCAAGAGGAAGGCATGCAGAGGGTGTGGGTGTAGAGGACCACCTCCACCTCCCCAGAGCTGGTAGACTGCATAAAAAAAGGAACTGAGGAAGGACTGGCTGCTGGTTCTTCGGAGGAGTTCCAGTCTTCACCTTCAGCTTGGTGATCTCCTGGCTTCCGGTGCAGACTCTTCGGCTTCCGCCTGGACTCTTCAGCATTCTGGTGTTGGCTCTCCGACCTTTGTCGTAGATTCATCAGCATTTCGTTGCAGATTCAGCAGCCCTTGATACAGACTTGCACGGACACTGTGGACAGCTCCAGGCCCCAGGCCTGGGCTCTTCAATCTCCAGTGTGCAGACACCCTCTGCACGCTTCCTCATCTAACCCTGTAGCTGACCATTGTAAGCCGAATCGGTAATTTGTTGTACATTTGTATATCTTGTGTCAAATCTGTTTCTCTAGTAAACCCTGACTGATACGTAAGGCTTCCAGGGTTAGGGGGGAATCTCAAATCAGTTGTCTTCAAGTCGCCTCCAAAATAATCTTCCCGAAACCCCCTCCTCTGTGTTCTCTCCATGGCAACATCAACTCTACCCCATACACTGAGAGGAAGCCCAGGTTGACTCAGTCTCTTAGATCTACTAATTTGATTTCCTAATCTATCTAATATCTTTAGTCTCCTGCCCAAAGGAAACAGGTTTGTTATCTTCCTTAAACGCTGCCAGCTTCTGAACCAGCTCTGGGTCTCTGCTCGTGGCCCTCTCAAGTCCACTTTTGAGAGCTTTTTCCTCAAAGATTTATCTCACATAACAGCTGTTCATCACTACAAGGGTTTTACAGTAATGCAAGAGACCGTCTGTTGGCTTCTGGGCATCTCCCAGCATCCTCTGCTCTCACTGGAGGCTGCAGTATCACCAAATGGATTTCCTTTCCCAACTCGTACTAAACCATCTACTGCCTGATGAATTCTACATTCAGGACTTAGCTTGGACATTTATCTGGTGCAGAAAGCTCTTGCTGATTCATTCGGGTTAAATATAAATCTCAATCCCTGTATTCCCTCAATATATTGTGTTTATCTCTATCATTATATGGGTCACATTGTTATAATTTGGTTTATGTTTGTTTTCTTTACCAGTGTAAGAGGTTTTTCAAGACTATGGTCTGAGTCTCCTTTGTGTTCCCAACACCTATCATCATGCGTAGCACATAAAAATATTAAATATAATTTACTACAATGAATAATGAATAAAATCTGAGGTTTTTAAGAGAATGTAAACAACCACAGACTGGTGTACATGCACACACACACACACACACACACACACACACACAGAAGGCCATTGACATTCAAGGTACTAACATGGCTGTAACAACAAATACCTGAGATAATCAACTTATAAAGGGAAAAGTTTATTTGGGCTCACAGGTCGGAAGTTTCAGTCTGCAGTGGGTTGGCCTTACTGCTTTGGGCTTGTGGGAAAGCAGCACGTCACAGCATGGGTGCATGGCAAAGCAACGCTACCTCCCTCATAGCCTGGATATGAAAAGGAGGAAAAGAAAACGGCAGTCAAGGCCCCCCAGCTCTTTTAAAGGCACCCCGTGACCTAAAAACTTTGCATAAGGCCCCCAAAGTTTCTATCACCTTCAAATAGCATCAAGCAGGGGACCACGTCTTTAACACAGGGACCTTTGGGAGGCACCTGGATTCAAACTAGCAGGATATATGCACAAGTAGGAAGAAAATATAACATATGTAGGGCTTGGTTTGGGCATATCCTGGGGCCCTTGGAACATATGCCCTACAGCAAGGAGAGGACCACAACCTTTCTTTTTACCAGTGTATCGTTCTCCTGTGGTTGTCATAACAAATTACCACAAATTCTGTGGCATAAAACAACAAAAACTATCTTCTCTCACAGTCTGGTAGACTAGAAATCTGAAATCAAATGTCGGGAGGACCCTGCTCCCTCTGAAGGCTCCAGGGCAGAATCCATCGACTCTTCAAGCTTCTGGTGGCTGCTGGAAACTTGATATTCTTTAGCTTGCAGCAACATCACTCCATTGTCTGCTTCCATCTTCACAGGTCAAAGTGTATATCAGGGTCCAATTTTCTTCTTCTTATAAGAGCACTTGTCATTAAACTAGGGTGCCCTAATCCAGAATGATCTCATCTTAACTGATTTCTGCAATGACTTCTTTTACAACAATATCACATTCACAGCTTCCATAGACATGAACTTTGATGGGACACTATTTTAACCAGTACATTCTTCATATACTTATACCTGTTTTCTCTGCCACATACATTTTACAGAGTCCTAGAGACACCACCTCTCCTCCAACAAAAAATTATAACGAATATTGTCAAGTTGTTTAATGAATGTTTACTACATACTAGTTGTTTGTATTAACTCATTTAATTTAAATGTGACAATTCTATGAAGTAGGTATTATTTTCATCCTCATTTTGTCTATGAAGAAAAAAGTCAGAAAAAGTTTATGCAGAGCAAATATTGCCTCTATCCAGAAAGAGAAAACGAAGAGAGTAGCAATCCCTTTGGTTTAAAAGGGGAAAGCTACCCAAACCCTGGAATAGACAGAGCACATTGGTTGAGCAGTTGAGTGACAGATGCTTAAATCGCCTCCCAGAAGAGCTCCTGGGGCCAGAAGCCCCTAAAAGGGGGCCAGCTACTGGGCCCGGAAGGGCTGAGCTTCAAGAGTGGCATTGCTCAGGGGTAACTGGAGCACCTGGCAGCTAGCGCAGGGAGACTGAAATCACCTGCCTTTAACCACTTCCGTGACGTAACAAGGACTGAGCCAGACTTGCCTGTCACTCCTTGCAGGACCACACTGGCAGTAACAGCAGGTGGCAGCACAGGAAATAGCTATACAGGTGTGCTTCGCTGGGAACTACCTTGTTAGACTTAAAACCTCCTGGGGTTTTCCTATGGGGAAGTTTTCAGAAGTGGTAACAAAGAAATGCTGGGGTTTTCTCCCAAAGGTAAGTGAATTTTGGAGTTCATTGTAAGGCCCAATGAATAATATGCCTCTTCTCTTCCTGGTTCCATGCCAGTTGAAAACTAAAACAAAAGATAGAATGAATGGATGAGAAAAATATCATCTTTATAATGATAAAGTTGACATTAGTGAATGTCGCTTAAGTCTATGGGCAAGAGGGAATCCTAAAACAGACCCTCTGGATTAGAGACTTACCTTGTCCATGGTGCTAGGCAGGACAGAAGGATGGACATCCCCTGAGGCCTCTAGGAGATAGGACAGAGCCCATTGTCTTTGCAGGCAGTTGTTATCAGGAAGAAAATGAAAAGGAGGATGCTGGGATATGTATGTCACTTCCTCCCAAGCAACAATCCAGTGACAGAGAGCCCAAGGGGGATGCAAAGCAGAAGAGCTGCGCTGGTGTGGCCTCCGGTAAGCATGGAGAGAAAAGTCCCACCGAGCAATGCGGCACACAGGGAAGACACCAGAGGCTCTGCACCGTGAATTTGTGATTTCATGCTGACTACACACTAGGATAAGCCCAAGAAACCTCCTTCCAGGAGCTGCTCTACTGACTGGGATGCTGGCCCCTGACATGGGGCACGCTCAGCATGCTGCTAAGCACATCTACCTTTTCTTCTCTTGTTTCTTTTTTGTTTTGTCTTGGTTGATTTACTTTGTCTTGTTTGTACTCTTATGGTTGAGCCCTAAGTGGGGGGTAGTGTAAGGTGACAACGGAGAGCACACTTCTTAGCAACACCGAATCCTTGTTTAGTGTTTGTTCTCTCACCCTGCAACAGTGTTAGTGAACCTCTTAGAGACAGGCACCCAAACTGCAACCCCAAACCCACTTCTGTATCACAAATCGCCAACACTGCAATTCAACCTGAAGCTGAGATTTGGGTTTAGAAAAAAGAATGCACACATTAATATCTTTTGTGTTGAGAGAAAGATAAATAATATACACTGTCCCAGAAATCACACCAGATCCTGGCTTCACCCTCATTAATCATATGACTAAGCACATTACTTACCCTCACAGGACATTACTTCTCTCAGTTTAAAAGTAGAAAAGTAGGGGAGAAATTAACACCTATCTTATAAGGTTTTGTGAGAACTAAATGTTTTGGTTATTTGTGAAGCATTTGGAACCCTACCTGGCATACAGCGATCTATAGAATGTTCCTGATTAGATAGCGGCCATCATCATCGTTATTGGCTCTGCCCAGCCTTGCAAACTTCGGTTTGTGACACAAGTCCTCCCGCTAGGTAGAACATTAGACCCTAGCAAGCCAGAGATAGGTGACTGAGGGGAACCTGAAAAGCAGTGTTTTCCCTCCTTTGCTTTTTTAATAATTAGGTATAGATAAAATCCACACAAGCTTGTGGTTTCAAACTTTAATGCAATAGCATGTGACCTCCTGTGAGCATGCTAATATGGTCCAGGGTCCATAGAATGTCCAGACCAGGAGTAAGGGGATTAAAAAACCCTCAGATCTCAAAGGAAACTAAATGGAAAATATCCATCTAAGGAGTAGCCAAGGACCTAATAGGCCAACACAGCCCGTTTTCCTTATCAAGTAACAATGACCTTGGAGGAAGGCAAGACTTTTCTTGAAGAGGCCAGTAAATCCTGTAAGTGTAACCTGAGACCTCATTCACTGTAACAGCCATCTTTGCGCCTGCCCATCTTCAGGCTTGAAAGTATATTTTCTCTCTTCCTCTGGAAATCTATCATCTTGTGATAAACTCTACCTGTATAAATGGTGTGTGTATCTTGTTTGAAATCTTTCATCAAAAGCGCAAGGATTGAAGCGTGCCAATGGTCCCTTGCAGTATTAGGACCCGGACTCTTGGTGACATCATAAAAAATAAATAAATGTTTCCCTGACAACTCAGTCACTGAATGCAGAGCTTAAGGTTAGAAGCAGAAAATGGAGAGTTAGGGTTTTTCCAGGAGAATAAAAGGAAGGAAGAGAAGGTCATTGTACTTAGGCTGAATAATGTGGGAGGTAAAGAGTAAAATAATGTCAATCTACTGACTGTCCATCTCACTGGAGAAAAATGATTGTGGAAGAGGATTCCAAAGGGGACAGTCCGGAAAGTTGTACAATGGGATTCATGATATGGAGATAATGCTGTGATAAGGGTGCTCGTTGTTATGAAGCAAGTTCTATGGTCTGCTTATGGGATAAGGGACTGGGTCTGGATGGGAGACCTCAGAACCGAGAGATCTGCATTTTGGAAGCATCATCCATATCCATACACATACCACACCCATACCATACCAATACCATACCCATACCATGCCCATATGATGCCCATACCATACCCATACCATAACCATATGCATACCCATACCCATACTATACCCATACGCATACCATACCCATACACATACCATACACATACAATACCATGCCATACCCATACCATACGAATACCATACCCATACCCATACCCATAATATGCCCATATTCATACCATACCAATACCCATACCATACCACACCCATACCATACCATACTCATACCCACACCCATACCCATACCATACCCATCACAACCTGCCTAAATTCCTGCTGGCAGCATTATTTGTAGCTACTTCATCGGTGGCACTAATAAATACACATTTCAAAGTAATAGTATTCATTTACATTTGGTTTTAGTGCTACAATTTCTGTCTCTGAAGTAAAATATGCTAGAATAATTAATTTAGAATTTACCATAATACTCTCAGACAATATCTTTTGAAATACTATAAAAATACAAGTGAATTATATTCTTAGAGTATCTAAATGAAACTAAAATTTCCCCATATTGTAACAAAAATTTGTAAAGTTAACAACAGAAAATCTAATATTTTCTTAAACATGCTTTTTTTCACTGATGTTTGTAAAACTTCAGAAACTGATAGATCTAGTGTTTTTCTGAAAAGCACTCAGCAAAATGCTACTGTTTCTTAAAAATTGCTTTGGACAGTGTCAGCTTTTGGAATTCTACATTGACATGTAGAGGCCTAAGTAATTCCCTGCATAAATGAAAGCAGAATTTGCAACAATTTTTAGAAAGCACAAATTGATCTCATAGAGGGCGCCTTCTTGAGGTTTTTATAATTTATATGGATGTGTATACAATTTGTAACCAGCTTGTTACCAAAATCCCATCTGTTTTTAAATGAGAAAAGTAGTGGGATCACATCAGTTCTGCCATAACTTGCTCTTGTCCATTGATTTGGAAACCACATTCAAGAAAATCCTCTTACCAAGAATTGGCCCCAGTGCAGCAGCTAGGTGCCATTAAGTATCATTTCCACTGACAGCTGAGGTCGTGGTTTTGCATGCAGCACTTTTTCCCTTGTGTGGAGCACAAAATAAAAGATGTTAGTAATGTAGTGATGTTAGCAATCAACCAAACCCATGGTTACTACCAGCATGAAAAGTTCTCTTTCTCAGTAGGAAGATGTCATTGGTCATTCGCAGGATGCTATACATGAACCAAAAAATGTGAATGTTCTTGGCCCCTGCACTTTGTCTAGGAAGTAAAACTTAATTCTTCACTTGTGGTCAAAGGCAAGTTATTGCGGTGACACACGCTGTTTTTGCATTAGAGATGAGCTAAGCAGGAAACAGCAGTCTAAGATGCATCATCAGTGAATTTTGTACTTCGGATATTCACTTCGCTTTAACAGATACAAATAATTAACATAAAAACTAATGTCCATGTACTTAGGATATTTTCTTCTTCTAATCTCCTCAAAATAGCACATGCTACATTAATGCCTTGCTTCCTTCAATATTTTCCTTTTCTAAAAAATCCAGTGTTTGCTTTTGTTTTCCTCGTCATTGATGGTACATCAAGTCTTCTATTTTCCTACTGAAGAAAAGAGAATTTGAAGACCGGCCTCTTTGTTTTTAGAATCACGCTTTGTTCTAGAGCCAGGAAAAATAACTTGGGACTGGGTTCAATTCCAGAGCCTGTAAAGTACAAAGTTGCTACAGCAAGGTGACAGCTCCAGTTTGGACGGCTCACACTAGATACCTAAACCTTCCGTAGTGACCTTCCTCCTTCTCCACCACTTGTCCCTCAGAAACTCCCATCCTACAATCAGGACAGGGAGTCACTGAGTACAGCGCAGGCCTGTGAGGCTGGTCAGAGCCCCTGCTGTGAATTTTGCCCAGTGTTTTTATTAACGTCCTTGCCTACCACCTTTTCACTCCATGGTAGCCAAAGATGACCTTTTCTGCAAAAATCATGGTTTGCCACTCCTCTGATTACAATGGTTTTGTCTGGCTGCCAACACCTGAAACCACTACTGTCTCTTAAGAAGAGGAAAACAACCAGGCATTACCCACTGTCTGAGCTGATGCAGTGAGGGGGTTCACAGCACACTGTGAGGAGCTCTGGCCTGAAGCTCGAAACCGAATCTGCTCAGGCCTCTCCACCTAGCTTCCAGTTCACAGGGAATTGGGGTGCTCTTGTCTCTGTGGGTATCAGTGCCACAACCCAGAATGCTGAAAATTCTCTAGGAAAAATGAATATTCAACAACTGCTAAGTGGGGAGGGGCTGTTATGGACAAGAGCTACATCTATTCATTTGCTTTGAATGTCATTGTTAGCAATGTAAGTATGAAAAGACATTTACGAAATGTTCTATTTGATGATATTAAATAAATATTCATTTCATGTCTGATCACAATAGTCCAGTTCTGTTTTTAATGGTCCTTATTTTTAGACACACTTAAGTATTTCTAAGTACTGTGGACAAAATTATGTCAGGAATTTTCTTTAAAATAATCTAGAGGCCTGGGGTGGTAGCTTAATGATACAGTACTTATTTAGCAAACAAAAATGAATTTCAAAGAGACCTCTCCCCCCTGAGGAACAGGGGGAAGTAAGCGGCAGAAGACACTAAAGCACATATTGTAATTGTAGCAAGCCTGGTGGCACACTTCTATAATTGCAGCACTCAGGAGGCTGAGGCAGGACAAACACCATGAATTCAAACCGGGGCTGTACAGTGAGCTCAGCCAACTACATAGCAAGACTGTCTCTAAATAAATAAGCACACAAATTTATTTATTTATTTATTTATTTACTTATTTATTCGGGGTCGGGGAGTGGGAAGTACTGATGAGTCAAGAAGGCTGAGTACTCAGGACATTTTTAACTGAGAGCTGAATGTCAGTGTCTGTTGTTTTGGATGCTTTTTCCCCCGTTCCTTTGATGGGTGTGTTTCCTTCTCTACTTTTTGTGAGATCCACATTTTGTAATGCAGAGTTGCAACACTAATAAACACATAACCCTACAGGATAAAACGTAAGCTCCTCACCCTGCTCACGCCCCCGCCTCATCCCGCTGCTTCTCCAGCCCCGTCCAGCGCCATTCTCGCTGCTGCGGTGCTTGCTGCAGCGCCGGCCGCTTCCTTTCTCTCGGGCAGGCCAGGTCTTCCCACTCCGGGCCCGCGGCACTTGCCCTCTGCTCTGCCGCCCTGAAACCTCAGCTGCTGGCAGTCCGCCCCGAGCACTGAGCCGAGAGCCCTGCGTGCCCGCCCACCGCAGCAGGGCCGTGCACCTTTCCTCGGCAGCCTCCCGCGCAGCGCGCTTGGCACTCTGACTCTGCCCTCTTTGCTGTTGCTCTTGCTGTCGTTTACTGGTTTGTTTTACTCCGTGGATTGTAAACACCTGAAGGACAGGGTGCTTGTGGATTTTAATAGCTGTTTCCCAGTATTAGAATAGGGCATAGCATGCAACAAGCACTCAACAAATGTCTATTGGATAAATAACTGGTTTGTCAAAAATTAATAACCTACCAGGAAAAGAAGTTAGTATCCAAGACTCTAAATTAGCTAATCACTGAGTATTGCTAGGCCAGGGGTACAGCTCAGGGGCACAGCCCCTGTCTGGCAAGCATGATGTCCTGAGTTTGATTCCCAGTACCAAAAAAAACCAGAAACTGAGTATTGCTTCAAACTAAACCCTAGACAGCCACAGGTGTCGCATGAGGGTCCCTGGACAGATGACTCCGGAGAATGACTCAGAGTCCTCACAGGTGTTCCCCTCAGTGGGCCCGGAGGTGACTATGAATGGAAACTTAAACCCTGAGCCAGAACCAATCCTCTGATCAAAGCAGCTGAAAGCTGACTGACACCTGGTCTTACCATATTGCATCTGCATCAAAAGGAGACCACGTTCTTCCCTTCATTTACTGACCAAGGAGGATGTGCTTCAAAGACTGGGCTGCCTCTGAGTGGATTCCCACGCTGCTCCCCTCAGCCCTGCGCTGCCTCAGCTCTGCTGCGTGACGAGGACGCTGACCAGCCCTGTGCTCATCCCCCTTCTCCTCTTCTTTGTGTTCCCTTAACTCTCCCATATCTCCGATCCTCCAAATATTACACGGTGTGTTTGTCAATCTTGTCCTATTTCCTGTGAAATGAATGTAAGCTCCACGAGGGCAGACACTCTGTTCCCCGTGCCTGGCTCCGTAATGACCTGTTGAATGAGCGCGCAAGGGGGGGCACTGTGAGCAGGGAGCATCGAAAGAGGAAGTCGAGGCTGGCCACGAATCAGCTGCCAGCGGGACTGTAGGGCCCTGACCTGCTCAACGCAAGGATCCTGTTTGTCAAAGAGACTTTCGCACAAGTTCACACCCTGAAGAAAGAAATCCAAGGAGGGTTTGAAGGGTGAACTGTGTGCTCTTTTCCTCTCTGCACTTGGAGGAACAAACTGATCTCCATCTCTTATCTGACAAAGCAAAGCAGGGCCGGGCATGGTGGGGCACACCTGTAATCCCAGCACTCAGGAGGCTGAGGCAGGGGGAGCACTGTCAGTTTGAGGCCAGCCTGGGCTACATAGTGAGTTCAATTTTCAGTTCTTCCCGGACTACATAGTGAGACCCTGTCGAAGGAGAAGGAGAAGGAGAAGGAGAAGAAAGAAGAAGAAGAAAGTTCTCTAGAGCTTACAAGCTTCTCTAGAAGTGACCTGGACTTCTTCCTAGGCAAGGAACAGACGACTGTTTGGAGCCCCTTCCTTAGACCAGAGCAGATCAACTCACTTTTTTACACTGGGTCTCCACTCAAGACCTTAGGGGAACCTGGGTGTGGTGGCGCATGTGTGTAATCCCAGCGCTCAGGATGTTGAAGTGGGAAGGTCACAAGTTCAAGGCCAGCCTGAACTCCATAGCAAGACCCTGTGTCAACACAAAAATCAAAAACAAACAAATAAATAAACTTACTAGAATAAAGGCTTCCATCATCTGTATAACTGAGTAATAAAGATGAAGATAACATGATGTAATACAACATCCAGTGGTAACCCCCTACTATTTTCTCTGTAATCTGGTATTTCCTTTATTGTTTTTGTGTTAACAAATGTAAAGACAACACTATGTAATACAGCATCCAGTGATGGTTCCATATTGTCTCCTCTGTAATTCGCTATTTCCTTTATTGATTTTGTTATAACAAATACAAAGATAACATTATGTTATACAACATCCAGTGCCAATTCCCTACCAAAAGAAAAAAAAAAAAAGCACATTGACAAAACCAAAAGTAACATCCACCAAAATCAGGTATATCGTGAAAGTTCAAAATATGCATATATTTGAATTTTGCTAACACTGGGAAAGTAACTGAGAGAGCTTTTACCACAGGCAATAGTAGCCACAGAAGACTCTGCTGCCCAGAGGAGAGATAGAATTTGATGGGAGTAAAGAAGTGCAGAGAAATAACAGGGAACAAGGCGGAGATGGAGGCAAGCTTGCCTTGTGGGGGCCGGGGTTACTGAAACTGTCCCTGAGGGAAGTGCCCCTGCAGAAGGGTGCTGAGAGACGGGTCTGTGAGAGCACTGAGTCACTGAGACTGAACTCTCAGGATGAAAGATCATGGAACCCCGAGGAAGGGCCTTCTCAGTGGCAGGCGCACCAGTGGGGAAATGCCCAGGCTGTATCACAGGGTTATTTTAAGGGCTGGCAAAATACTGAAGCCAGAATGCCCTATTAGGCAGTTTTCTCCATGATACTAAACATCTGTGCAGTTACTCAGCTGTAGGCCCATCTGGTAAAGCGTTTAACCAGATGGCCACGACCAGGGCATTCCTGAAGATTACACAGTGTGTGTGCCAGGATTTACAAAGTACAGTTGTGGGGCAAGTGGAGAGGCCATAAAATAGACTTAGCAGCAGCAAGAAACAGGCCTGTTTCATGCTTTCAGAAAACAAATTGCTAGAAGCAAGTTATAAAGTCAACCTTTCCAAGATTGGACCCAGACTCTAAACAATAAAACAAAAATGTATTCTGACACTAATAAAATATTCTTCTCTTCCCTCCTTTAGAATTTATTGAGTGAAAATGTCTAAGTGACTAAAAAAAAAGTAGGTGCTTGCAAACTTCAACATCTACTGGGGACCCTTTGAGAAAATAAACCTGTGTCACACCCTAAAAGCTCTCCTCCTCCCTTGCTAGTTTAACAGTAAGAAGCGTTATTCACAAAAGGTCTATTATGAAAATTATTCCTACTTACTATCCCTCATTTTCAAAAAAGCTCTGATTTGTGCCTCATTTCATTTCAACAAACTTGTGAAAATCTTTGCTACATGTAACAAATAATGCCTACTTCATCCCTTTGACCTTTTGGAACCCCTACCATGTCCTAGGACATCACTTAAATGCTGATGATAAAGAATAAAAAGTTATCCTCCCCACTCCCAAGGAACCCCGGCTTAGAGATTCCAGAACAATCAGACAGCAGGTCAGAGGTTCCAGCTCACTGTGACAAGCAGCCCACCACAGATGCTGGAAACTTACCCTGGCAGGAGGCAGAATCCAAGGAAGAACCCTGACTGGGCCGGAAATAGCCCTGAGAACCTGACAGGCGGCAAGTGCAAGCAGACAGGCAGGGTCACAAGCAGCGTGAGCGAGATCTCTGTTTTCATGAAGCTGGCATTTTAGGAGGGTCAGAAAGAGGAAGTTAATGAACAAGAAAATCTACAAACACCTAAGATAATCCCTTAGAGTGGAAGTAAGGGGAAGGGCGTGGGGAAGACAGCAGGGGAAACCTCAGGCCTTCTTCGCGCAGGACGGGGACGTCGCCTCAGAGAAAGGAGCCCCGGAGCTGAGGCCGGGATGCGGAGCCAGCTGTGCAAGGAGCAGGGGTAGTGTTTTCCAGAGCAGAGGTGGCAAGGCCAAGGGCTGGAGACAGAGCTGAACTTGCACCTCAGAAAAGCAAAGTCAAGAGACGGGGTCAGAGAGGAAAGCCAGGCAGGGCGTGCACTATTACACAAAAAACTGCCAAAAGCCCGCACTAGTTGGTCTTTTTTGGCCAGATAATACGATTTATTCTCAGCGCAAGCGACGCTGTCAAAAGATACGGAATAAAGAATGTGCTTTGATCTCGACTTCCCACCTTCTTGTTGGCAGCTGCGATGTAGTGGAAGCCGAAGACACAAGCACCAGGCAGAGGCGGGGCTTTCGCAGGGCGCAGGCAGGAGGGCGCAACGACGCCCGATGGGGCGGAAAGAGCAGAAGGGCTTGGGGTGCGTCCGGGGAATAGACCTGAAAGGAGGTGCTGAGGGATTTGGCTCAGAAGGGAGAAGAAGAAATTCGGGATCTCTGGATTGCAAAGTGTGACTCCAGCAGTTAAGGAGGCAGCAGTGTCCTCTAAAATCTGTATTGTGTGTTGGTCTTGACTCTAATCACGTCACATGTATTATTACCTCATTTATTCTTCACAAGCACGGCACCCACACCCTTACTGTACAGATGAGAAAGGAGGAATACAGCAATTAGGCTTATTCAGCTATGGTACAGCCTGTACTTGAATTTAGGTTTGATTAGCATCATAGTCTGTATGTCTGAGTAGGACAATAGTCTACTATGACTAAGTTTCCAAACGCAAAAAGATGAATTGATTTTAGAAGGATAAACAAAATGTTTGGTTTTAAAATTATTTTTGAGGCACCTGACATGAAAATATCAAATACACAGTTAAACATGGAATTCAAAGAACCGGTCAATCTTAGGGGTCTTAGCACACTGGTAGTATTTAGAGCCATGGGACTAAATTGGGTAAATCCAGAGCAATAGAGTACATAGATACTAAGAGATGCCCAAGACCCAGCCCTGGGTCCTTCAGCCTGTAGCATTCCAGTAGAAAAGGCAGCCATTTGTGAGGTCAGCAGACAGCATTCAAGTGAAGGAGAAGGAAGGCCAGAAGAAGGAGGATGCCCCGAAACAGGGATGTGCCTGTTAGCTTGATTATCAGCTAGGATATGTAGTCCCCATAGTAACAAGATAGCTACAGGCCTTCCAGCCTGTATCCCTCAAGTTTTGGGTTCATAGAAAAGAAAGAGATACTTCT
This sequence comes from Dinomys branickii, assembly GCA_004027595.1. Classification (NCBI taxonomy): domain Eukaryota; kingdom Metazoa; phylum Chordata; class Mammalia; order Rodentia; family Dinomyidae; genus Dinomys; species Dinomys branickii. The sequence continues at coordinate 17,259 of PVLD010005096.1, read as the reverse complement.
CCAGGGGGCATTTGAAAATCCTGGATTCAGCTCTAATTGGGCTTTCTTGGGTCACAGGCTCATCCCTGAACTCCGTACCATGCGTTTTGACTGGGGTTCCTTGGGTAGTGTCCCATGCGTAGTCCATAGATGAAAGATCTACCATCCTCTACGCCTTGTCCTTGATGAAAATCATCACCAGAAGTTTTTAAATTGTCATGACTGAAAATTACCAAAGGGATCTGAATTCTGTGGAGAGAATGATTTCCCTCAAGCTCCAAAAGCACTGTCCAAAGACTATGCAAAAGTTAGTGGCACCTGAGGCTGTCCGTCTCTCTCTAACCTTCTCAAGCTAAGCTGCTCTCATCTAATCATAAAGGACTTGATCACAAATGTGGGTAAATGGAAAATAGAAAGTCACCTGAGCCTCACTGTGAATCAACTGCTTTCAAAACCGTTCTGTTAGAGGAAGTGTGACCACAAGTTAGGAAGCCATTTCACCCACTCCTTGCAAGAATTTCTATCCTGTCATAGAGAGTGAGGTTAGGGAACAGCCAGGGCTGGGATTTTTAGCATCCTTAGCCACAGGAGGCTCTAGGTTTTTTCCCTTTATCTCTGAACACACCATCCACTCATTCATTCAACGAAAGTTTGCTGAGCCTCTTTTCAGGTAAGACCCTGTTCAGATGCTAAAGATAAAAGAATGAACAAAACAAATGAGAATCCCTTACATCAAAATTAAATTCTAGTAGAGAAAACAGATGACACTAAATATTTTAAAAGTAAGTAACCTACATAGAATTTTAGAAAGTGCTACATGTTATGAAAGGGGAAAAAGATAAGAGGATTATAGGTGGTTTGCAACTCTGAAGAGGCTAGGTACCTCTACACCTTTTCTACCTTTATTTATAAAAAACTTATTTATGTCAACTACCTTTATTTACAAAGAACTTTTTCTTAGTAAAAACATAAAACCAGTGACATATGAAGGTATTTCATGCACAAGAAGGGTGGGGCTCCCAAAGTCACCCATGGGCCAGCTGGGGCCCCTAAAGGAGGCTGAACATTCATGGATCCAAGTTTATTCATCAAAGCGTAGAGTAGGGGTCACTCATCTCAGATCCAGTAGGATTACCTGATTTCCTGTTTTGGGGGAGTGGAGAGCAGAGGGAGTTGAGAGAGCTTTGAGTGGGACCTGAATAGGCAGATGGGGAAAGGGTTCTTCAGTCCTGGAGGATCCTGCCTTACCTCACCTTGGCCTCCTTCTCATTGCTGACACAAATAACATGTGCAGCTGGATGTCCCTCTCTCCTGTGAGCACTCAGAGCAGGCAGGAGCTGGTAGGACGCACTCTCAGTCTAGGCGGAGGATGCAGAAGAAGCCCCCCCTCATGGCAGTCCCTACTGAGAGATGTGGACCTTGGGAGAGTGGGGGAGAGGCACACTGTGCTCTCTCAGAGTGTTTTCTCTAGTGAGTTTGTAAATGTCTAAATCAATTCAAGTGTACCATTGACCCCAGGATCAAGGAAGAACTCAAACATTATTAAATGAATGACCCATAGCACATTTTGGAGTATAGCCCAGGAAAAAGGAAGTGCAAATGGGGTATACCTCCAAATAGACGCAAGTCTGATCTGTTTTAAGGTGAGACACAAAACAATGCAATATTATTTTCAACGATCACACTAGTAAAGTTTTCCAAATATCAGTAATATCCAACTGACAAGAATGTATGGGAAATCAGTAAAAAAAAAAGTCATGAAAAGAAATTTAGCCTATCTTCCAACCCCACAATCCAGCTTCTCAGAAGTATTCACATAAAAATAAAAGGACAGATCAAGATATACACATAAAGATACTCATTGCGTCCTGCTGCATATCAATAAAAAAACTGAAACAACACATTGGCATTGTTGAGTAAACTGTGCTACTATACATACATGCACCCCAGAACTAGGCCCCTGATTTGTTAAGTGCACTAGAGCTAGCTGAAAACTAAATAGGGTGACACCATTTATGTTTCTTTAAAAAAGGAAAAGAAACTCTATATACGTGTATAGTTTTATTCATTTTGATGAAAATAGAAAACAACTGTGGGATGAACCCTGGCAAACATTGGCCTCATAGGAAAGCAGAGGTAGAAAGACAGAAGGATATGATTATTTTTAGTTTATATGCTTGGATATTATTTCAAGTTTACAAGCACACAGTTTGGTTTGGTTTTGTAATTTACAAAACCCCTGAGAAGGTGTGGAAGGGCCTGACTGAAAAGCGTGGCCCAAAGAACTCAACAAAGATCCATCAACCCTGCGGAGTTTATGAGTCAGTAACAAGGAAGAAGAATTTGCATTTTTCAGATGGCCCTGCCCTGAGAAGGGGTAAGCGCAGTGGGTGATACATCTAGAAGAGAATAAACCCCAGCTGTGAAAGCACCCAAACCATGCTTTTGAAAACAGGTAGGAAGGACAGGAGTTATTTAACCTCAAGAGGAACATGCAGTGGGAGGATGTGTGAAGCTGGAATGGGAACAAGAGGTAATTATTGCTACCTGTAAATATTAAATAGGTGGTTGCCTTACCCAATATCCATAATCTCCCCAAAGCTCATTTTTTAGTGAGGTGCATAACTACCCAGAATAAAGCCCACAGTTGCCACCTTCCTGGTAGCTTTCTGTGGCTATGTACCTCATTTCTAGCCCTGAGCTATTGTATATACACAGTGTACGTAACTTCCAGCTTGCACTTTTTATAGGATGGTCTCCTCTTCCTCCTCTTCCTCACCAGGCCTGCTAACCAATCCACCTGTACTATGAGATGGGTCATGGTTGCTCCACACTCCAAGTTATGGAAGTAGGGAAAATATGTAAGTTTCAAGAGGATTGATTTTAGATCTGTGTAAGTGATTTCCTAATAAACAAGAGTATTTAGAGACAAGGCTCTTCCAGAGCCCTCTTCTAACAGTGAGTGATCAAGCATATGCTGGGCAAGGTCAGTGTTACCAAGAGGATTCTGGTATAAGATGCAAGTTCAACAATGTGATTGCTCAAATAGTGAGATTCTTTACACCTAGGAAGTCCAATTCCCAAAGCATCTCTTGTTTACCAGAATGAGACGCTAGAATCTCATTGCTACGTATTTTTCCAAGTCCTCATTTGCTACAAAAATCAGTAGAAAACGTAAAACCTAAGAGTTATCCTCAGTTACTTTCTGAGCACCTGTGACAGTTGTGATGGCCGACTTGAACTTGACTAGATTTTAAAATGCCTGACAGATTAGCGAAGCACATGTCTGGATGTGCCCATGTGGGTCATGGGATGTGACCTTGGAGGTGGTATCTAGTTCCTGGGCCTTTCCTTTTTGGTGCTCACTTCAACCTATTTTGCTTCCAGCCACCACGAAATGAGAACCAGGTTCTGCCATGCCCCTCCACTACTGTGTTTCTGCCTAGGAGCCAGCAACCATGGACTGCACTCTCTAAAAACACAGCAAAAAGAAACCCTCCTCCTCTAATCATGTATGTCGGGTGCTTGGTCCAGCGATAAAAACCTGACTAATGTGGCCCTGATCCCTCAACTAGCTGATTGCCAAGTCCTGTCAAATTTATTTTCTGAATACTCCCAGCCCCATTTCCGTTACCCCAAACTTACCGCCATGTTTTACTTTATTGTTTCACTTGAAAAAATAATTCCTGGATTCTTGCATATGAAACAAGCTCTGCGCCAGGCACCGAAGACACAGCACTGGACAGGACTCAGGCCTGCGCCTCCATGGAGAAGATAAGCAAGGACACAGAAGATTACATTGCTGTGTAAAGATGCTGCACCAAAGATACGCTATACCAGAGGCATCCGACCAGCCTAGGGATGGGTGGTACAACTGACCGAGGAAGGCTCGCCGGCAGAGGTGACACTTCTTCAGCAAAGTGTGTGTGGGCCTCCACTACCCTGCACTTTGGGTGTATTCTTTGATTGCTTGCATTACACTGTCTTCATATTCATCTCTTCAGAAATTGGTAAAAGAAAGTTTAATTTACCACCATTAACCTCACAGTGACTATGTGACCAGCAGTTTGTAAGCATTCAGTGGGTGTGCAGAGAACCAAGCAGTTTGTACTGCAGTGAGCAGCTCTGCCATGGGGAAAGGACATCAGTTACCGTGGACTGCAATGATGGACACTCATTCGCATCACAGCCCTACGTTGTTTTTGAAATGGTCTGATGCTCTTCCTGCTCTGTGCGGCTAGGCTTTCACTTTTGCTCCTCCTACTGTTTGCAAGAGCTGAACAATCCGAAGGCTTCACTAGTCCTGGGGCAGTGCCTCCTACAGCCCCCTCCCCAGAAGATGCATCCACCGCGGCTACTGAGCAGAGGTGGTGGGGAATGGAGAAGGCCGCCGGCCACCCTGCCACCCCGCCGGGAGCCACAGCCGTGAGACCCGCGGAACGACTGACTGTGCGAGTACGCTTGCCTCCCTGCATCTCTGGAAAAAATGACTGGAACGCTAAAACCGGTTTGAACTCTGAACGTCGTGGCTTGACTTTTTCTAAGCTGGTATCTGTAGGTAGGTAAAAATGTTCGGTTCCAATTTCATGCATTTCTAAGTTGGACCAAAATGAGATAGTGGAAATTCATAACACGGTATTTCCCAGTATCTCAGACACATCGTACCCAGAGTTCTGCACAATGATTCCAACTGGTGAATCCATTTCAGTTAAGAATAGTTTTACTAATCTGCTCTTCAGTCAGATATTTATTCACTTTTCATTTAGAGCAAATAAAAATATGTTGATTTAAGTGCATTGCTGTACCAGTAACAGAACAGGTGCCCTTAGAAAATTAAAGCTGGGAAGCACCATTATGCTCCTGTCCTCAAGGTCCATGTCAGTGAAATTATGGCAGCCAGAGCTGGAGGGAACCATGGAGACGTCTAGTTCAACTTTCTATTTTACTCATTTACTCACTGTAAGTGTATTTACTGTGTACTTACCATATACAAGATTGTAGGCAGAACTTCAGTGAATCAGAGGCAGTCCAGGCAGAGGGACAGGCATTAAATACGTAGCCAGTAAAGGAATTATAATTGTGTAATTCTATGAAGACATACAGCATCTATAAAACCACTAATAGCAGGGTGATGTTTGAATGAAATCTGAAAGGATCAGGAGAAATTAACCAGACAAAGCAGGGCCTGGAGTTAGTATAGGAAACAGGGAAGAAGAGAGAGAGGGGAAACCTGAAAGTATGGACCACACAAGGCCACCAGATATCTGTACAAAGCCCCAGGGTAACTACCTGCAATCGGGATCAATCCAGAACAAAGACCCAGGAGGAAACGTGACCAGGCCGCAAATCCTAAGGCTCTTCACGGACCCAGGCCTCAGCCACTGTCTCCTAGGTCAACACAGTTCCCCCATGCTTGTGCACTGCTCTGTGTTCTGGCCTGTTCAGGTGCTGGGGACCTTGTAGAGAGTGAAGCAGAACCAAAGACCCACCCCACAGAGCCACTACTCAGACACAGAAGAAATGCTCAATAAATAAACACAGATGCTGGCAGGAGAGAGTGGTGGCTGGGAGAAAATAAAGCAGGGAGGGAGATTTGTCGGGGAGGGTGCAGTTTTATATGATGTGAAGAAGTCAGGGGTGGCCCGATCTCCTGACCTCACTAAGGAATCTCTACCACACTCGACACTGTTCACTGGTGCTCGGGCTCCCTCTACTCTACCCTGAGCTGAGGATTCACTCCATTTGCCCTAAGACACGCTGATAGATGCAACATTTCAATGGGACAGTTAGTCTCCTAGAAAAGATCTAACAAGAAGGTGTCTCTATAGCACCTAAGTGTATCTGGGGTTTATACACCACATGGCATTTAGGACAGTGAAGTCATTTCCCAAAGGGAATCGTGTCTGGTTCTAATGAAGTCCGGAGTGGGACTAGCACATGAGAGGGCCTCACCCTGCGGCCGCGGAGACCTTTCCGGGGTGCTGTCTCCTCCCTGGACGCACAGACGCCCGCTGTCCTCCTCTCAGTTCCCACCTCAGTCTCCTGCTCTTCACCAAACATGCCAGCTGTGCTTGTTCTCCCGGAACCTGAAAATGCCTTGCTCGTGAAGAGTGCCGGCACGTGGACACTGGTTCTTTACTCAGTGGTGACCTGTCAACTCCCGTATAGTACTCCTGCTGACTGAGCCACTTTCCAACCATTCTAGGCACCCAGAAGTATTTGGAAAACCAACAGTAAAAGAACACAAAATCATTGAATTCAGTCACCCCAAAGCACTAAGGAGGTAGGTTAAATCTTTACCTCAGAGACCTAAAATGCATATAGCAAATACTTTGCTGACTGGCAAGTGAGAGCTTCCTGGCCTCACTGATATCTAAAGGCTCTAGTAATGGGTGGCTCCAGAGTAATTTGTCGCCAAGACCAGCCAGGTTGGGTGTAGCCTAACTCAGCCACGCAGGGAGCCTATTCCTGGAAAGCAGCAAATGCCGTGAAGTGGGGCAAGGAAGGGCTGGGGCACCATCTCCTCTCTGCTCCACAGCCAAGTCAGGGAGGAGGTTGCTGATCCCTGGACCCAGCTCTCTCAAATGTCCCTCAGATAAAAGACTGCCCTACTGCCGACAACCTCTGTGCCTGCCAGTAAGTCCTGGGTCACAGTGTGAGAAGACAGCCCCTCACCACGGCTTCCATGCTATGCATCTGCTAGTAGTGAGGTCCCCAACAGAAGCAGGGCATGGGGCCATAGTGCGGTGATAGGGACGGCAGAGAGGGGTAACTTCGGAACACAAGAGTGATCAAGAAAGACGGCTCCTCGTGACTGTGAGGGCCATATGAATCATAAGACAAAAAGAACTCGATGGTGGGAAAGCCATGGGAAGTTGCCAAGGACACCATCTACAAAGGCCCTGTGACAGCCATGCCCCATCATTCCACAGGACACCAAGGGGCACTAGCAGGGGTGCCAGTGCCCGGCAATGAGGACAGAACTGGCCAGCTACTCAGGGCACACTGTCAGAAACTCCTTGTGTCCTCCATGCCTTGTGCCAGTAGCAGCGAGGCAGAGCCCCTTTAGTGAATGATTCAATTAGCTAAGGAGATCAGAGCTGCATTTTGGCTTTTATTTGGCCTCTGTCAACATGTCTAACTGTGCAGCATGTAGAAGGTACATCAAGCTTCAGCCTAGTTTCAGCTTGGTTACTTGTGGTTTTTTGGCTTGGGTATCTGTCAAAGGTGTTCCTGGTAAGACATCCCAAGTAATTAACCAGTTGACTTTTACATCCTGTTTGATGTCATATGCTTCTTACTCATGGCACCCAGTGAAATTACAATCTGCTGTCATGGAAAAGACATCTACCGAAAAAAGAATGTTCAGTTAAATTCAAAATTTGTGAAAGCTAAGTGTACACTACACATAACTAATAGTTATCATATCCTTATATAGACGATAGTCATGTATTAGTGTCTAAGTCTCAATAACATTTTTTGTATCCCAGAAATCTGTCATTTTTCTTCCACAAATGATATGAGGCATGATCACAATATGTGGTGAATCTTTACACTTCAAAAACTTATTACAGTAAATTAGTACATTACCATTGACCTCCCTCAAAGTACTCTTCCTTACTTTGAACACACTTGTCCCATCATGCTTGACGCTTTCTGAAACAGTTCTATAAGTTTTCGTTTGTGAGCTGTGATCAAAACTATGATGAATGCTGTTGTGCCATGCCACAAAACCAAGCAGTTTGCAGAGACATCATTGTGTGTCTTCATCCACCTCATTCACTGGATCTGACACCACCTATTTCTGGCTTTTCCTCTAGGTGAAAAAGTCAGCGAAGGCTACTTACTTCAACCCTTCCTGAAAATTCAGGAAGTATTCTTCTTATTATTTCCAGTAAAATTCCCCTAACCTCAAAAAAACACAATGAAAAATAAATGTTTTGAATGGATTGAGGCACTGAGGCAGTCATGGCACTGTAACTGAAGACATTCATGAGAGAGGACTTCCAGGACCACTTCAGACAGTGGCAAGAATAATCAAACAAATGTATGTGAAGCACGGGGATTATTTTGAGGGAAATTCATGGCAGTGATCTTTTACCATAAATTTAAATAATCTCCATATTTTTCTAACAGCTCATATATGAGTTAATTCAGCTTGTACACCTTCAAATTATAGATTTATATAATGTACTTGTAAATAACAAAATATCAGCAAGGTGAAAATATTCTTTGAACACATAGAAAATTTACAAATTTGTGACAATTTACTTATGTCCAAATTTTATTATGTTATATCTTTCATCTATTCTGAATCACCTGTCAGTAATATTTGTAAAACTTTCAAAACTAAACATGGGGTTATCAATTATTTTCTAGTGGTTCACGTTGCATTTCAAAATTACTGTGCAATCAGTGTAGTTGGCTTCTTGGCTTATGAAATGTTTTCTAAGAGTTCTTTAATCCAGGACAGAAGAATACCCAGTTCACTGATGGCTTTATAGATTCCTTTGTGTCCAATCTGCAGATATAATAGAAATATAAAAGCAGAAATTTTTCATATTTTAAAACTCAAAGTATTCAGAAATAAGGATTTTGGAATACTTACCCTATAAAATGTTCTCTTCATCCTGGTAAGAGGCTTCATCTCTCCTCCAGATGAAACACAGGAAATCTAAGAGGCCAAGAGTAAATACAGATAGAACTGTTGTGTCTGCAGGACCTCTTTTCCCATGTGTCTGCAAAGTGTTGTGTTCATACATGAAAATGTCAAGACTAAATGATTATTAGCCTTTAAAAAAGTTGTTGAAGTGACACTAAAAATGTTCTTCCATACACTCGACAAATATTTACTGAGCAGGTATCAGTAGATATGCACTGGCAAATGAATAGTGTGTGTTCCTGTCTTACAGAGCTTCTAGTTTATGGGGGGAGCAGGTGATAAATAAGAAAACAAAAAATAAAAATTTCCAAATTACAATTAAAGTTATGTTTGTGATGTACAAGGCTCTATGATAAAGATTTATGATAACAGAAGTGGTTGGAGGTGAGTCACGGGAGGCATGATCTAGACTGGTATATTCTCTCCCCCAGCTCCTCCCTTCTTTCTGCTCACAGCTGCTGTAAAGCGGGCAGCTGTCTTCTGCCACACCCTTGTACCACGCCGTTTCTGCCTTGGAGCCAGCCGGTCATGGACTGAATGCCTGAAACTGTGAGCTACCTGAAGCTCTCTCCTCCTTTAAGTTCCTGGAGTTTTCTCCCAGTGCAGGTTAAGTGAATAACACAGGGGTTGCAATTAAGATCTGAGGGTGAAAAGAAGCCAACTATATGAGGAAGGCTGATCTCCGGATCCCCTCTCTCAGATAAAAGACTGTCCCGCTGCTGATAACCTCTATGCCTGACAGTTAAGTCCTAGGTCACAGTGTGAGAAGAAGATAGTCAGCTCCTCACCATGGCTTCCATGCTATGCATCTGCTAGTAGTGAGGTCCCCAATAGAAGCAGGGCATGGGGCCATAGTGCAGTGATAGGGACGGCAGAGAGGGGTAACTTCGGAACACAAGAGTGATCAAGAAAGACGCCTCCTCATGACTGTGAGGGGAAAAGGGTGGAGATAGAACACAAGAGAGCGATCGAAGCAGAGAGGAAGATGTCGCAAAAATTCTGCAGCAACGAAGAGCGTGGTGATTCCCAGAAAATGGAAGCCAGACACATGATGGAAGGGCTGGGGATACAGCTCAGTGGCACAAGTGTCTGCCCAGCAAGTGTGAGGTCATGAGTTCAATTCCCGGTACCAGGCGGGAGGGGGAGGCACTTAAGCAAGAGAAATGTAAGGCACAGGTGATGGAGAATGACAAAAATTTACTTCTTGAAAAATCACTTCAGCTGTCAAGCACAATGCACAACACAATGCTCAGTGCAGGCAGCTGAGAGAGAGCACCAGGGAATTCCTGTGTGTGTTTCCAGCAGCAGATACCCAGAGACCCTGGCTCTCAGCCTGGCCAGGGAAAGTGCCAGTTCCCTCTGTGCAGGTAAATCTCCAAACCCTACTTGAGCACAGAAATCACTTAGTAATCATGTCAGAACAATTAATATCCTCCTCGATTCTGCTTCATATTTCTATAGGGTAAAAAAAATGAAAGAGAAGAAAAAAGTAGAAACACTTATTTACTTACTGTTTATTCATAAACGCTTAGCACTGGAATAGACCAGAGATTCTCTGTGGGATGATTATTCTCAATTTGAGTAAGGGAAGCCAAGGCACAGGTAAGTTAGTTACTGACTTGAGGTCCCCCAAGAGGTCTCATCCTAATGACAAAGTAGTGTAACCCTATTAGCATATCAAAAAGATAACACTGACTTACAACTCATAAAATGAGAGCATTTATTAACACGAATAGCACATCTCTTTAATGGTCTTAATGGCAGCCACAGTATTCTCAGCTTTGCCTACATAGGGACTCTACCTCCAAGCAATATCCTGTATAGAAAAGAAGAGATTCTTGTAAGAAAGGGCATGATTAGGCCCAGAAGCACAGTGTGCTCAAGTTCTACAAACATGAAATGCGCAGAGGAGAGGTCATATGTGGGGTTCACAAGTACAAGCCGAGACCTCCTGTGCTGAGAGGCCTGAACTAAGAACGCGCTTGCACCAAACCGTGCAGCACAGGCCCCTCCCCTTGGAGTGAGCGCGGTACTCTAATCTGCCGTGAACGTGTACACGCACTCTCAGGAGAGGGCTGTCTCCACACCGTGTGCACGTAAGCCTCTGCTTTTAACAGTAACAGCATTGCTCTTCATGTTCCTGTAGTCATGCGCTAAGATTTACAGAGTTAACCCTGAAGCAGGGGAAACCAAAGAAACCCGCTGAATTCTGGACACTACAGAAGTTAAACAACATGTTAGTTTTGAGATGTGCCAGAATAACTCCTACAGCACTCTCATCACCTTAGGAAAAAACCAGGCTTGACTGACAGATACACTAAGAGACCAGTGCTGCCCTTAGACTTATACCCTGGTCTGCAGGATTCTTTCTGGTGCCTGGCACTCCATTTGCTGCAAACAATCTTTCTTAAAAATCTGACCCAGAATGTTCTCATTTTCTTCATTGTAAATATTGTGCACAGATTCAGTAGCATGGCTAGATTTTACTACTCAAAGGGCTTTGCTTGGAAGGAGGAATTTTGCAAAGAATGATTTCCTTTTTTTATGTTTTTGTGTAGAGATGCACTTGCTGAAATGAAAGGAGATGAGAAAAGAATAAGCAGTTTTACTATAAGAATGGTTAAATGATTTAACCAGCTCAGATGGAATAGACATGATCTAGAGTGAGACCAGAAAAATTAGAGACCAGCACAAAGGAAAGTGTAAGACGATCCCTCAGTAAGAAACACGCAGCAAGCAGCCTAATCATTCGCCGCTAAGGTAATACATATTTACTGTATCCTTAGTGTATGCCGAGATGCAACGGTGCCTCCACCACACAGCCCTGAAATTAATTTATAAAAGCACTACACGATAAAAATGGCTCAGGACACACATGGTGACTCACAACCTCCCAAGAAAAAGAGTGACGCACAATTACAGTAGCATCAAAACAAAAATACAGCCTGTCTGGGAGACAGAGGAGCAGGACCGCCTATGCGATCCAGAGGACTAGCAGGAGAAACTAAAAGGGTTGGGGCGGAGGGGATGCCGGGAAGGCGTGGGGAGAAATGAGAAGGAGGCCGCAAGATGCCCCAAGGGTGACGACAGTAGGGATGAATAAACACATTTCAGATCTCAGCTGAAATCCCCAGATCAGTTTATCTTCCCTTGAAGCCCATCCCGCAGCCTGAGGCAGCACACCCTCCTGTGTGGTCCCGTCACAGCCTGAGACCACTCCCGCCTGGCTGATAGCATTTTCAGAGACCTCCCTAAGATCAGAAACCTGGACTATTGATTTTTGTTGAATCTGAGACTCTGAAGTAGTGTTCAACAAATACAAATGAAAACTGATAGTAAATGTCAAATGACTCAATTAGAAAATGAAATGCAATCACCAGCCTCCTGCCTCAGCATTCACCGCCTCCTGGCTTGATAAAGGTGTGAAACCCGTCCTAGGTATTGGTGAGCATTACAACTCTGTTTAAAACTGCCTAATACATAAGATAACCCTTAGCTTATGTCCTGATACCTTCATGTCTTTGGGGTGTGGGGTCTCATTATCATAGAAGATATCACACCATAACCATATAGCCAGTGGGGGAATGAAAACACTGTACAGAATAGTGTAGATTTTTAGGTACTTCACCATAAAACTTCAGATATGCACAACCACTCTGTGTGTGTGTGTGTGTGTGTGTGTGTGTGTGTGCGCGTGCGGTTTCTTAGCTGACCCCAGTAGTTAAGATAATTCCTACTCTATGGTCTTCATTTTCTGAAACTTCTTCCCCCGAATACAAATGATGAATAAAAGTTTAAAGATTAAATCAATGCAATTGTCTTGTATGACTACAGGCATAGAGTTTAAAGCAATCTTATTTGTTGACTTTTGAGGTGGATGTCTAGGTAAAGTCCTACAACTATTACCCAAGGTATATTTAAAATGCCAAAAGAAAAGGTGTGTTGGATAGACTATTCTGAAGATGGACTAAATAGAACAGTGTCAGTTTGGCAAAAAGATGGGCTCTCGGATGCCAGCACAAAACTGGGGGCCAGAAAGGGTTATAAGAAACTCAAAAAGAAAATAACAAAACGAGTAGATTTCAAAGAAAGGATGACTACACTTAAACCAAGTTTGCATGAGAAGAGAAAAAAATGACAAAACTATTGACCAAGTGTCTCTCTGCAAAACTGAATTCACAATCAGATACTTAATTTTACCAAACAAATGACATATCAGTAATAGCAGAGTAAGCAAGACTTTGTAAAACATTACCAAATTTTTATATTCTGCATAACTGCAAAAAAGGTCTGATCTAAATAAGCACAGATGGTCATCTCACTCACTTAGAAAACTCTCACACCTTCACAAAACATTTCTTCGTGTTCCAACCATAGAGATAAGACTTAGAGTTTTTAAAAACCTTAATTATAAACAATCTAGGGTAGGATAACTCTATCACAGATTTTTTAAAATTTCTGGTGTCAGTGTGATCAGCATTAATCATACTAGTGTATATAATTTAGCATGTGAAAAAAATTCCTAACACAGCCATAGAGCTGCACCCATAATACTGATACAGATATTATATATCATTAACTAAGGGAAAAATGTCAGCAAAAAGTTCATAGCATAATGAGAAGTGTATTTATCAAGATTAAAGCCATCATTCATAAATTATTTCTAAATCAAAGTGCTACTACAAATTGTGCATGTTATGCACTATAACTGGCATTAGGCAACAACAATGTTATTAATTCAGAGAACTACACTTTTGGAAATAGTTGAGAAAACAACTGAAAAAGATCAGTGTTCTGTGTGAAAAAGGGAGTAAGAAGAGGTACTAACAACTTTGCAGAGCTACCACATGTGAGGCACAGTGGCATTGGGTACTAACAACTTTGCAGAACTACCACATGTGAGGCACCATGGCATTGGGTACTAACAACAACTCTGCAGAACTACCACATGTGAGGCACTGTGGCATTGGGTACTAACAACAACTCTGCAGAGCTACCACATGTGAGGCACTGTGGCACTGGGTACTAACAACAACTCTGCAGAACTACCACATGTGAGGCACCATGGCATTGGGTACTAACAACTCTGCAGAACTACCACATGTGAGGCACTGTGGCATTGGGTACTAACAACTCTGCAGAACTACCACATGTGAGGCACCGGGGCATTGGGTACCAACAACTCTGCAGAGCTACCACATGTGAGGCACTGTGGCACTGGGTACTAACAACAACTCTGCAGAGCTACCACATGTGAGGCACTGTGGCACTGGGTACTAACAACAACTCTGCAGAGCTACCACAAGTGAGGCACCAGGGCATTGTTTTGTTTACTTCTCCCCACCAACCCATGGAGAGGTTACTGTTATTGTTAAAGAGACAGGATTTGCACTTTGTAGTTAATGAAATGATAAGACAAGATTAGTCTTACCTCTTATTGTTTGCTTTAACAATTCAAGCAATTTTAATGGAAAAAATTAAATTCACAAGGATGAATAATTGGCAGTGTCTCACAGCCTGGTAAGCTAGTTGCAGCTGATGATATAAATTACTCAGCAACCTGCCCACAAGGAACAGAAATACAAACATTCTCCTTGCGAACACATCATATTTTAAACATAATTACACCCAATAAATATGGGAAGATGTGTCTTCATAATTACCAATTACTCTTCAGGCTCTCAAAATGTTAATTAAAGTAGATGATAAAATCTTGAAAACTAATGAAAATTTTTTTTCAGTTTCAACTTTGATCACTAGCAATTAGGCAAATTATTTCATGAACACAATGAGGCAACTGTTGAATTGCCTTTCAAGTCTAAGGGTATTAGAGTTCTAGACAAATCCTTAAAATGCCCTCTTACATATACACAGGACACTTTTTAAGTACCATGGCTAGTACCATTTTGTAAAATCAAAAGAAGTTTGTATTATACTCAACTTATTTTCTTTGAACAACTATGCTATCAAACTAATCACATGGAATTACCAAAATCAAATTCATTGAAAATATACTATGCTATTGGATGCTGAGAGAGGCGTGGAACATCCCCCAAGATGATGAGATGACATCCCAGTTCAGCAGTAACACATACTGGCATAGCACGCAACAGCAAAGGGGTAAATTTAACCCCAACTATATTATATTAACAATCACATGAAATGTAAGTGTCTACACTTACCAATAGAAAGCTGCCAGAGGAGCGTTTTTACAAAGCAGAGCCTGAGCCTGAAAAAATGCTGCCTACAAGAAACCAATTAAGAAAAGGCACAACTTCCGGGAAGATGGCGACCAGGTGAGCGGCAGAGGGAAACTCTCCTAGAGACCGATCCTTTGCGCGCGGGTGCCGGGTCCACGGATGCAAAATTCCAACTGAGCGTGTTGCTCTCCGTCGCCTGAGCATTAAAGGGTCGGCTGGATAAGCCGCGGCGAGAAGTGGGCGGATCCTGAGAGTGGGGCGCCCGAGGCGATCGGCGCTGTGCTTGGGCCACAGCTCGGATGAATCTGCGTATAACCGAGAGAGCGATTGCGGCTGGACGGACCCTCCCAGCTCCTGAACCCAAACGGCTCGGAGGCGGCTGAAGCCAGGAATTTTTGGAGGCGGTGGAGCAGAGCAAACTCGGAGAACGCGCTCCTCGGGCAGACTGCGCCAATCTGGGCAGCGGTCCGGGATCCCGCTCAGAGCCCCGCCCCCGCAGCCGGCGCCGCGGGAACTGTGGCCGCTGCGGTGGGCGGCTCCTGCGAGAAAGCCGAAGAGGCGGAGAAGCGCCAGGGAGCGCCAGGATCTCCTGCCGGCACAGATCTTGGAACGGGTGAGCAGAGTGAACACTGCAGCAGGATTTCTGAGTCGAGAAGAAACTCGACCCAGGGAGATACATCTGAGCAGCATTCCTGCCTGCACGATCCCAGGGTGGGTTGACTGGGCGCCCTGACCGGTTTTTTTGAGTCGGGAAGAAGCTCCGCCCAGCGAGGGACATCCGAGCAGCACTACTGACTGCACGGTCCCCAGGATGGAAGAGGTGGCTGGGCACCCCAAGTGGGATTTGTGAGTGGGGGAGGAGCTCCACCCAGGGAGGAACACCTGAGCGGCCCCCTGCCTGCAAGGTCCCTGGGGCGGCGAGCTGTTTATGCGCCCCAGCCAGGTCTCAGGGTAGAGAGTAGAAGCGGAAATCTCAGCAGACAGCTTAAGGGACATTATCCCAAAGAGAAGGAATCATTGGAGCAGCCTCTGCAGCAGACCTTTGCCTGCTGAACTGCCTGGGGAATTTATAGCTCCACATTTTGAATCTGATACTCAAAACTGGGAAAACAGAGGAACAAAACGCAGTCTCAAAACTCAACCCCACCCAGAACAAGTTTTGAATGCGAGGATACAGGGGAACCAGGAAGCCACATACCTGCAAGTTATGAAACGATTGCATCTGAAATGAAACAACTCCAACAGGCCATAAAAGAGTTTAAAGCAGAGATAAGCCACATACCTGCAATGATCTCTCAGACAAAAAACAAGCTGAAAACAATGACTGAAGAAATGTTCCGTACACATAGAGAAGAAATAGATGAAAGACTAGAAGAAAATAGGAAACAAATGGAAACATTACAAGAGCAATTTAGGAATGAATTACCAAGAATGAAAACGGTCCAAAGAGAATGCCAGGATTTGAAAACTTACACTGAAAGCTTGCAAAACCGCTTAAATGAAAGTGAAGATAGAATTTCAGAACTTGAAGACAGCATGGCAGCTTATGAGTGTGAAAGGAAGAATCTCATAATATCATCAAAGACCCAAGAAAAGTCAATCCAACAGCTCCAAGATGAGGCAAAACGTAATAATATTTGAGTAATAGGAGTGAGTGAAACAGCAGGAGACCACACAAACGATATAAAAAGAATATTTGCTGAAATAATAGCAGAAAATTTCCCAAACAAGGTAAAAGATACTGAAGTTCAGTTAATCGAGGCATATAGAACCCCAACGAGCCATAACCCAAAGAAAAACACACACAGACATATAATAGTCAAGATCTCAGATATCCAGCAAAAGAACACAACATTAAAAGCTGCTAGAGAAATGAAACAGATCACCTATAAAGGAAAGCCCATCAGAATCACAGCAGACTTCTCAACGGAAACCATGAAATCAAGAAGAGCTTGGGGCGAGATATTACAGATTCTGAGACAAAACAACTTCAAACCCAGACTGATGTATCCTGCAAAACTATCCCTCAAATTCAATGGAGAAATAAAATATTTCCATGACAAAGAACAACTGAAGAACTTCATGAGTGCCAAACCAGCATTGCAAACAGCACTAAAAGATATTCTAGAGAGAGAAAAAAGAGACCACAACTCCAAGAACAACAATAGAAATAACTCCCTAAACAGAACAAGCAAGTAAACAGTCAGCAAAAGAAGGAAAACAAGTAAATAACATGACTAGAATAAGCCAACATATAACCATGATAACCATTAATGTAAATGGCCTCAATTCAAAAGTCAAAAGGAAAAGATTGGAAGAGTGGATTAAGGAACACAATCCAATGATATGCTGTATACAGGAAACACATTTTACTCAAAAGGAAATCCACAGGTTGAAAGTTAAAGGTTGGAAAACAAT